>CAUYRH010016827.1:0-116647 GCA_963574655.1 Perodicticus potto | reverse complement strand
CCAGTTCCATCCAGGTTGTTACAAAAGATGTGTCGGTGGTCATGCAGGGTGTCTGGATGTCTTTGTAATTGTGACTTGTGCTGCAATACCGTCCAGTGCAAGTCTCCTGATTTAAAATGCCTTTTCTTCCTTTGGGTGAATAGTGGTTGGACTGCTGGATCAAAAGGCAAATCTACCTGGAGTTGGTTGAGGCGTCTCTCTGCTACTTTCCATAGACGCTGAACTAGTCTGCAGCCCCCAGCAGGGAGTGAGTGTTTCTTTCTCTCCACATCTACGCTGGTCTCTGTTGCTCTGGGGCTTTTTGATATGAGCCAATCTTTCTGGTGTTAGGTGATACATCATTGGGTTTTGATTTGCATTTCCCTTGTCGTACCCACCGGGGGTGGAATTACAGAGAAATACCGGCACACTGAGTTCAAACTAACAAGGGTCCGTTATTGGGCCAGCCAGTCAAGAGCAGGCTCACTCCACAAAGTCTCTTGACCCCCTTGAAGCAGGGGTGCAAGGTTTTTATATGGCATTTCAAGCGGGGAGTGGGAAGCCCTAGTGTAAGCAGAATTTTACAGAAGCTAGTATCTGCAGGGTTAGAGCTGTAGGGAAGGGTCTTACAGAGGGTCTGTAAACTGCACACAGACAGGCCAGACAGACTTGTGACAGCATTGTGGTTTCCACGAGGTTTTTTCAGTTGTCACAGGATTTTGCAGCTCTCAGCTAAATTTCCTTCCTGTGTTTGCCGGGTCGCCGCTTGCTCAAGGGGCTATCTTGGTTACAAGGTGGGGGTGCTGCAAGCGCTTAACAAAATGGAGTAAGTCTGGTTCACTTGCTCAAAATGGAAGGAGTTAGGGCATAATAACCTGATGATTAGACACGCTGGGCATCTTTGCATGTGTTTTTTTGGCCTGAATGAAATAAGCAATTTATAAAATTTAAAAAAGGTATTGATCTAATTTTAAAGGAAAAATGTAAATTATTTTCATGAAAGAGAAAAAGTCCTTCAAATAAAAATTTGTAATCTTAAAGTCATAGTAGGCTTTTGTAGTTTGGTATTAGGCTTGCAAGAAAGTTCCCAGAATAGGTTTCTGTGACCTGAGTATTTTTCTCTGTGCCCCCCCCCAACTCCAAAATGGTTTGTATGACAAAAATGACTCTATTCGGTATAATCACTTTTCACAAGTTGTCAACAAGGAGTTTGGTGGCCACAGTCCTGATTTGCATAGACAGAGACCTTCCACTTGATGTGGGAATTTCAGTGCTAACATCAGGAATGTCAGGAAAACCCCAGGGAAAAGTGGGTTGAATTGATTGTTCTCCAAAGAACTGACATCACATTGTGGTCTATGAGTTTATGACAGTTTGAACTTTGTTCAACTTAATTCAATTCATTGCTTAATTACTGTTTTCCTATGAAATCTCTTTTTATCCATTTATTACATTGTATTTTTACCCAATCTGTTACCTAAACATGCTTAATCAAGTCCCCTCACTCTACTTGACGCTTTGCTAAATAAAATCCTTTCTGAATTGGAAGTTAAGAACATTTTATATTAGTTATTTCTAATATCTTATTCCAAAGAAAAACCTGCAAATAAAATAGTACTACCTTAAGGTAAGTAGTAACCAAAATTTAGGTCAGGCTTAGGAGCACAGGTGAAAGTGCCCATCAAAGCATCTGGTACCAAATGGTTCCAAATGGGTCACATACTACTCCATGCACTATGCAAGCATTGAGGATGCAGTGATCGATCTGGCTTCTGCAAGTCCAAGTGTTTCCATTCTAGGTGATAAGACAGAACATTTAAATAAGTAAACACATTATACTATAGTGTGTCCCAAAGGTCGTCCATAACATCATCATACACAGGGTAAATGGGAAATTGTAGTTAAATGTACCTTTATTTACAACATATTCATTACAAAAATTTTACAAAGATGTGGCCAACACATAGAGAATATTTTGTATAATTTGGATACATGATACAGCAACTGGGACTGTCCCTGGAATATTCAATGCTATTGAGTGAGTGAATGCATTGAAGAAAGGATATTCAATCCAAGAAATGATATAAAGTCCAGGGCAAGAAGTGAATACCTCGGAGACTTTGTATTAACCTGGATGAAAGTGGAACACATTATTCTTAGTAAAGCATCACAAGAATGGAGAAGCAAGAATCCAATGTACTCAATTCTGATATGAGGACAATTACTGACCTAGTACATGGTGGGGGGTAGGGGAAGGGGAGAGCAGAGAGAGGTAAGGAGGGAGGGGCCTGAAGGAAGCCAGAGCAGAGAGAGGGAAGAAGGAGGGGGGTGGGGTGTCATGGTGTGTGACACAACTTTGAGGGGCAGGACACAATTATAAGAGGGACTTTACCTAACAAATGCAATCAATGTAACCCGGTTCTTTGTACCATCAATGAATCCCCAACTATAAAAAAAAAAAAAAAAAAAAACCAGAAGTAAGTAACTCTGTGAGTAGGCAGGGGAGGAATAGAAAGATGATATCTGAGTAGCATTTTCAATGTGGATCAGCAGAACTAGAAAAATAAGAGACAGGTGGAACACCAGTATTTTGGGAGAACAAGAATATCCAAAAAGTCAGGGAAGCTGTGAATAGTGTGGCAGGTACAGAAAATGGCTAGTCCTTCAATAATGGTAAAGAAAAGCTTGCAAAGGCAGGTGATAGAAGTTGAGCTAAGGGGACAAGAAGAAAGAGGAAGAAGGGAAGGAAGAGGGCAGCCGAGTACTTTCTGCGAATTTCTCATGTGGTGTCTCAGATAAATATCCTAGAAATCCCATCAGATAAGTACTGTTGCTAATATTCTGTTTTATATATGAAAAATATGAGGCACAGAAAGTTAATTAAGGAAAGAGAATTAGTAAATGGCATGGTTGTTTAGCCTCTGAAATTCCCATGTTTAGCAATGTTTTTTTTAAGTCTGTTCTCTTTTAAAAAAATTTTGTTTTCTATCTGCCCAGTATTTTTAGGATTTTAGGTCTTATCATAAGGATGGCTTTTCAGACTACCTTGTTGTATTGCTGGATATGGTTTTAAGGTTACAGTGTCACAGTTTAAAGGTAAGATACATTACTCTCTTTAATGGGGATTATTAATATTTCCTTCTCAATTAAGTCTTTCCACCCATGAGAAAGACACCAGAATATCCCCATCTTAAAACAAATTCTGCTGCCCCCTAAAGTGAGTGCCTTCTTTTCCCCTCCTAGATGTTTTTTGTACCCAAGTTGGTGGGCTCATCTCTGGCTGCCCCGTCTTCAGAGAATTACCCTTGACCAAATGGGAACTGACTAGCCTCAGAGGTTACACACCTCCAGCTGGAGACAGCTCACCACCCATAACTGACTGACATGGGAATACAGAGGTCCTGCCCTTTGTTTCAGGTAGGACCAACCTTATGGTGCAAATCATACTCAGAGTACCCCCTGGAATCCAGCTAAAGCATAATCCTGCTGAGACCACACCTGTGGTTAACAACTTCCCGCCTCTCCTGTTTCCTTTGCTGCTTCCTACCAAGGTATCCCCTCTATAGACCATATACCCAAGAACTCATGCCCTGCTTCTGAGAGATGTGACACTTAACCTTCTGTCCAAGTATATCTCTGCTGTGGCAAAATTTCTGAAAACCTTTTAAACTTGCTGTCTCAGACTCCTCCACTTATATTCTCTCTTGAACCTACTCCAGTAAAATTTCCATACCCACCACTCCATCAAAATAGCTCCTGGTCACAAGTCATCTCCACATTCCTGAACATGAAATTCTGTGCTCAATACTCATTCTTATTCAACCTATTAGTTATGTTTGACATAATTGAGGATTCCCTCCTTAGAACACCTCCCAGGACAGCACTCTGGGGTCTCCCTCACTCCTCCTCTCTTTTCCACTACTCTCTCCTCATCTCTTTGATCTCTACATTTTGGAGTGACCCAGCGCTGGATCTCTAAACCTCCTTTACTTCATCTATACTCATTCCATGGGTGGTGTCATCCAGTGTCATAAATAATATTCCCCCAAATCCCAGAATTATATACCCAACTGCCTATCAAATACATAAACTTGAATGTCTATAGACACCTCAAATTTAGCAAGTCCAAAGCCAAATTAACAATTCATGACCCACACTCTGGCCCAAATATGCTTCCCTTTTTATACTTCCACCTTCCCCCACCTCAGCAAGTATCAATTCAACCTTTCCAGCTGTGTAAACCATACATCTTGGGATCATTTGATATTTGTCTCCTTCTCTTACGTTCTAAACATAGAATCTGTCAAGAAATCTAATCAGAGGGGGAAAGACAAAATGGAGAACTAGAAGGGGGTGAACTAGAGGGGGTGCCAGGAGGAAAGAGTCCTGGGCTCAAGGTTGCCCACAAAGGCACTGCAGCCTGAGCTGTGGGAGGACTCCACCCCCATCATGGGCTGTCAGAGAGCTGCTTAGAGTCTGTGCAGAGATATTGCACCAGAAAGTGGGCACAGCAAGGACCTGATGGCTACTGTTCCAGGTTACTGCAACTGATGCCACTCACTCTGAGCTCTCAGACACAGGATGCCAGATCTACACAAGCTAATCTTTGCTGCCACTACCTACATATCACCCTTGTCAGGCAAGGGAAGGAATTGGCAGAGTGGATGCTGTCTAATGCTGTGCCTTGTGACTGGGAGCCAAGAACCCCTCCCCTGCAACAGGGGATTCTGCAACACCACAAAGGGAGCCACAGATGCCACTTGAGGAGACTTATGGGGAATGTTTCCATGGGATCTTGGCAGGAGGGCCCACACCCCTACTCTCACAAGCTACATACCGCCATCTGCCCCGAGTGTCTCCACCTCCATGGTTCCTGCACTGCTGTTCAATTCTGTGGCCCTGTCCAATTCTGTGGCTCTGTCCATGCAGTTCTTCCCTTGTGTTGAGGCCACAGCTGCAGTTCCAAAGCTCCACTCCCCCAGGCCCACGACTCCACCACTGTCATTGGGCCCTCAGCTCTACCCCTGAGGCTGAGGCTCCAGTGCTGGCCCAAGACTACACCCCTCCGACTCAACCACCACCTCTGGCCTGCCACTCCTCCCCTAAGGCTCCTCCACTGCTGCAGGGCCCTGGGACTGTGTGGGAAAGATAGCTTCACCCAGCTGCCACTGTCAGCTCTGTGAGGAGACCAGAGCAGAGCAATCCCCAAACTCCATGGAGAAAATCTCAAATCTCACCCACCCTCCAAATCAAGATATCAACAGCAGCCTGGGGAACAACTTACCCTTCTGCTCAAATATCATCCAGGGCTGACTTGAACTGTGACAATCAGAGGGTACAGGACCAAAAGAACAGCTGCACTACAGGGCCTCAGTGCACCTGCCCCTCCCCTGCTAGGCCAGTCTTCCAAAGTAGGACACAAAAGCTCCATCTAGGGACCTCTCCTTCATCTCACTAAGTAGGAGAAGCTCCTAGGAAAGAACAGGTGCACTGCAAACCTATCAACTCTGAGCTGAGAAGAGAGGATTCAGATAAGTAGAAATAAGCAAAAGAATTCTGACAACATAAAAAAACAAAATAGCTAGATATCCTCCAAGAGGATCAAAATGGATCTACAACAATGGACCTCAACCAAAAAGAAATTGTCAAAAATTTAGAAATGGAATTCAGAATATGGATAGTAAATAAGATAAATGAAATTGAAGTTGAAAGCATACACAAAGAAGCCAAAAAAAGATTTAAGGACCTTAATGAAAAAGAAATAAAAATTCATTAAAAAGCTAGACACCATAAGAAAGGCAATTATAGAACTTAAAACAATGAAAGAGTCATTTAGGGAATTTCAAAATACAGCAGAAAACTTCAAGAACTAAACTCAAGAGAAGAAAGAATCTCAGGGCTTAAAGACAAGGCTCTCAAACTAAGCCAGTTCACCAAAGATGCAGAAAACAGAATAAGAAGAATGAAAAATCACCCAGAAAAATGTGAGACTACATGAAGCAAACTAATATGTGAATTATAGAAAAGGAGAAGGGAAAAAAGCAAAATTCATGGAAAATCTATTCTAGGGAATTAATGAGGAATTATCCCTGGTATTGCCAGAGATTCAGACTCTAGATCCAGGTACAAGATCATCGTCATACACTGAGAAGATTCATAACAAACAGGACACTCCAAAACACATAGTCATTAACTCGGAAAAATCAAAATGAAAAAGAAAATTCTATAAGTTAATGATGAAAGCAACAACCAACTTACAAAGGAAAACCCATCAACCAACATCAGACATCTCAGCAGAGATCTTATAAGCCAGAATGAATTGGGGCACCCATTTTGAGCTTTCTTAAACAGCACAACTGCCAACCAAGGATTTTGTAACCTACAAAACTAAGTTTCATAACTGATAAAGAAATGAAGACTTTTTTCCAGACAAGCAAACACTAAGAGAATTGTTCACAACTAGGCCTGCCCTACAGGAAATACTCAAAACTACATTATACATGGAACAGCACACTAGATACCCACCAAGGTAAAAGTGGGTAAAGTTAAGGCTCATGGCTTTTATAAAGCAGCAGCACAAGAGGTAAAACAAAACAATAAGGTAACATCCAGTATTATGAAAAATTATAGCAATACTAATACAGAACATGAACAGTCTGATTGCCCTGCTTAAAAGACACAGAGTGGCTGAATGGATGAAAATACACAATCCAAATATTTGCTACCTACGGGAAACACATCTAACCCACAAGGAGTCAACAGACTCAAGATGAAGGGATGAAAAAGAAATATTCCACACAAATAGAAACAAAAAGAGAATAGGTACAGCAATTCTCATTTCAGATAAAACTTGCTTTAAATCAACAATGTTAAAAAAAAAAAAAAGAAGAAGAAGAAGACGAGGAAGAGGAAGAGGAAGAAGAAGAAGAAGAAAAGGATGGTCATTATATATAATGATAAAGGGAGCAATTCAAATAGGAGAAATAATAATCCTAAATATATATGTACCTAACACAGGAGCTAATTGCCAGGACTTCAACACCCCACTGACAGAACAGGGCAGATCATCAAAGCAGAAAATTAATAAAGAAACACTGGACTTAAATGGGAATCTAGAATAAATGCACCTAACAGACATTTACAGAACATTCTACTTAAAAACTACTGAATATACCTTCTTCTTATTAACACATGGGACATTCCCCAAGATTGATCATACCTTAGACCACATAATATTTCTCAGCACATTTTTAAAAACCAAAATCATACCATATTATCTTCTCAGACCACAGTGGAATAAAATTAAAAATCAATTCCAAGAGAAATATTCCATTCAACACGAAGTCAATCTGTAGATGAATGATAAAATTAAGATGGAAATCGAAAGACCCAAATAAGCTTAATCAGAACTGAAAAAAGGCTAAATATATGGCTCATGCCTGTAATCCCAGCCCTCTGGGAATCCAAGGCAGGAGGCTCACCTGAGGTCAGAAGTTCTAGATCAACCTGAGCAAGAGCAAGACCTTGGGCTTACTAAAAATAGAACAAATCAGCCAGGTATGGCAGTGCTCACCGTAGTCCCAGCTACTTAGGAGTCTGAGGTAAGAGGATCATTTGAGCCCATGAGTTTGAGGTTTAACTGAGCCATGATGATGAAACTGCACTCTAGCAGGGTTAACAGAGTGAGATTCTGTTCCTAAAAAAAAAAAAAGAAATTAAAAAAATGATTATTACAACTGATACCACAGAAATGCAAAATATCATCCATGAATACTACAAAAATTTTGATGCACATAAATTAGAAAATGTAGAGGAAATGGGAAAATTCCTAGAAATACTCAGCCTCTCAAAACTTGATCAAGAAGAAATAAAAATCTTGAACGGACCAAAAATCAGTACTGATATTGAAGCAATAATAAAAAATAAAACGCTTTCAACAAAAGAAGCCCTGGACAAAATGGATTCACAGCTGAATTCTACTAGACCTAAAAGGAAGAATTGGTATCTATCCTCCACAATATCAAGGAGGAGGGAATCCTCCCTAGCTAATTCTATAAAGCCAGTATCACCTTGAAAAAGACACATCAAAAAAGAAAGCTACAGACCAATATCCCTTACAAATATAGATGCAAAAATCCTCAAGAAAATACTAGCAAACCAAATTCAACAGCACATCAAAAAAATAATTCACCATGATCAAGTTGGTTTCATCCCAACTTGAAAGGATGGTTCAACATATGCAAATCAATAAACATGATTCATCTCATAAATAGAAGTAAAATAAAGACCATATGATCATCTCCATATATACACAACAAAAGGATTTCATAAAATTCAACAACTTTTCATGATTAAAAACTCTCAACAAGGGTGATACCTGTGGGTCAAAGAAGTAGGGCTGACCCCACATGCCAGAGGTGGTGGGTTCAAACCTGGCCCCAGCCAAAAACAAAAAAAAACTCTCAACAAAGTAGACATAGAAGTTACGCATCTCAAAATTATAAAAGCCATATATCACAAACCCACAGTCTACATCATACTGAATAATGAAGAGTTCAAAACATTCCCCTTAAGAACTAGAATAAGACAAGGATGTCTCATGTCACCACTTCTGTTCAACATAGTACTAGAAGTCCTAGCCAGAACAATCAAGCAAGAGAAAAAAGTAAAGGACATCCAAATAGAAAAACATGATGTTAAAGTATCCTTGTGAACCATTATTATGATCTTGCATTGATAAAACTCTAAAGATGCCACCCAAAGACTCCTAGTATTGATAAATAAATTCAGCAAAGACTCAAGTTTAAAAATCAATGTGAACAATTCAGTAGCATTTTTATACGCTAATAACAGTCAAGCAGAGAGTCAAATAAAGGACTCAAAACCATTCACAATAGCTACGAAGAAGGTAAAATACTGAGGTTTATAATTAATGAAGGAGTTGAAAGACCTCTACAAGGAGAACTATAAAACACTAAGGAAAGAAATCACAGATAACAGAAACAAACAGAAAAATTTCTCATGCTTGTGGATTGGTAGAATCAACATTGTAAAACTGTCCATACTGTCCAAAATGATTTACAGATTCCATGCAATCCCCATCGAAATACCAATATCATATTTTACAGATTAAGAATAAATATCATAGGGCACCAGCCCCATATACCAAGGGTGGTGAGTTCAAACCCAGCCCTGGCCAAACTGCAACAAAAAAATAGCTGGGCATTGTGGTGGGTGCCTGTAGTCCCAGCTACTCAGGAGGCTGAAACAAGAGAATCACCTAAGCCCAACAGCTGGAGGTTGCTGTGAGCTGAGATGCCACGGCACTCTACCAAGGGCAACAAAATAAGACTCTATATCAAAAAAAAAAGAAGAAGAAGAAATATCAACAATTCTACACTACCTTTAGAAGAGCCCAAACAGCCAAAGCAATCTCCAGCAAAAAGAATAAATCTGAAAGCATCACATTACCAGACTTCAAATTATACTACAAAGATACAGTAACCAAAACAGCATGGTACTAGTCTAAAAGTTGAGATATAGACCAGTGGAACACAATGGAGAACCAAAATATGTAGGTTGATTCACCTACAACCAACCAATCTTTGACAAAGCAGAAGAAAATGCACAGTGGGGAAATGAAGCCCTATTCAATAATGGTGCTGGGAAAACTGCATAGTCACATGCAGAAGGATGAATCAGGACCCCTGTCTCTCACCATATATAAAAATCAACTCAAGATGGATAAAAGTCTTAAATGTAAGGCATGAAACCATAAAAATTCTAGGAAAAAAAATAGGAAAAGTCTTCTAGACATGGCCTTGGCAAAGAATTTATAACTAAGACCCCAAAGGCAAATGCAGCAACAAGAATAATTAAATGGGATTTGATTAATTTAAAAAGCTGTGTGCAGCAAAGGAAATAATCAACAGAGTAAATAGACATAATTAACTGGGATTTGATTAATTTTAAAAGCTTCTGCACAGCAGAGGAAATAATCAACAGAGTAAACAGGCAAACTACAGAATGGGAAAAAATAGTCACAAACTACACATCCCAGAAAGAGCTAATATCAAGAATCTACAAAGAACTCAAAAAAAAAAAACCCAAAAAACTCAGCCAGAAAGAAACCACCCCATTAAAAGTGGGAAAAAGACATGAATGGAAGTTTTTCATAAGAAGATAGACAAATGGCTAACAAACATGAAAAAATGTTCAACATCACTACTCATGAGGGAAATGCACATTACAACCACAGTGAGATATCACCTTACCCCTGTCAGAATGGCCATTATTAAAAACTCCAACAACAGTAGATGCTGGCATGGATGCAAGGAGAAAAGAACATTCATACACTTTTGGTGGGACTGCAAATTAGCACAACCTCTATGAAAAACAGTATGGAGATCGCAGAGAAATAAATGTAGACATCATTCAATCCAGCAATCCCACTACTGGGTATCTACTCAAAGGAAAAGAAGTCATGTTATCAAAAAGACACTTGCACTCAAATGTTTACTCCAGCACAATTACTTACAATCACAAAGATGTGGAATGAGCCTCAGTGCCTGCTTATTCATGAGTGCATTAAACAAGTGTGGGGATGGGTGTATATATAACACACACACACACACACACACAGACACACCATGGAGTACTACTCAGCCATGAAAAGGAATGAAATGATGTCTTTTGCAGCAACTTGGATAAAATTAGAAGCGACTGTAATAACTGTGAGCTGATTGACGGGCACACAAAGGCACAAAGAGATGTAAAAGATGTTGTAAATCAAGAAAGGAAAAGGGACAGAGGAAGGGAGGGGTAAAAACTTCCCTATCAGGTGTTAACAACATTCATGTGATTGGCACACTAAAATCTATGACTTAAGCATTGTAAAAACTATCCATGTAACAAATAAAAGTATTTTCTCAAAATAAAAAAGGTCCAATCAGCAATACCTTCAAAGTCTATCCCAAATAAACTCCTCCCCAATGTCTATTTATAACCCTAGCCCAAGCTACCAGAATTTGCATTAATTATTCAAATAATACCTGATGGTTCCCTTGCCTCTACCTTTATGCCTTACAATCTATTGTTCGCAAATCATCCAGAGTGTTGTTTTTTTTTTAAGTCAGCTCACATTCTTTAAATCCTTCCAATAACACAATGTAGTGGCTAAGAGCATAGAGGCAGAGAGTGGGCATTTTGGGGTCAAATCCCAGCTTCCTCACTTGTGCCCCATGCCTCAGTTTTCTCATCTGTAAAATGGGGATATAATAACAGATACCTACCGCCTAGTTTTGTTAGGGGGTTTAAATGACTTTGTATTTATATAACACATATATGGGGGTCTGGTGTTACATGACTGGTGTTATGATAAATAACATAGTGCCCTACCTTTCTCAGAACAAACACACAAGCCCTTTTTCTCACTTCTTCTTTGCTCTACTGCAGACAACATGGCCAGTCTGCTTTGAAAGGAGGAGCTGAACAATGAGCATGCTTTGAACTTTCACCTCTGCTACTGTCCGAACACAAGCACGATTTATTTCCTCACTTCCTTTCAGGTCTCTGCTCAGAATCTACCTCCTCAATAAAGTTTTCAGTGAACACAATTAAATTAGCAGTCTTGTCCCCCCTCGCTCCTCCACCTTGCCTTGCTTTATTCTTCTCCCTATTCCTTATCACTTTCTAACATGTTGTGAATACCCTTGTCTTTTTTATTCCTTCACCCATACACTATAGCATAAGCTCTTTAATGAGAGAGTTTTTTTGTCTGTCCTGTTGACAACTAAATCTCAAGTGCCTAGAATAGTACCTGGTACATAATAGTAATTCAATAAAAATTTACTGAATTAATGAATCAGCGAATCAACTGAAGGCTATAAGGAAGCTCTTTGACCTTGTCACCAGGCTACGAAGAAGTACAAATTAGGAAAGCAGCAGAGGGAATGGAGGTAACAGGTGTTATAATGCAAGAGACATGGTGAATAGAGTCAACGATATGGGGTAACAGAGAAGACATTTGAGGAAATTATCTGGAGAAACTAGGCAAGGTGAAAGGCTGAATAGAATGATGGTGCTCAAAAGCAGAACAGATATCCCAAAAGGATGAATCAGTTTGGGGAAGAACACAACAAAACTAAGTTGTAAGAAGCAGACAAACATCTATATGTGACCAACTTAACAGGCAGTTAGAAATTTGGCTTTACTAACAGGACAAATCAGAACTGTAACTGTGGTTTTGAAAGTAACCAAGATAGACTGTCATTCAAAGCCAAAAGACTGAATGAGGCATCCCAAGGGAAAAAAATATATAATCAAAAAACAAGATGGAGATGAACCCAGGGGGACATCCATTACATTATAAGCATGCAGAGGGAGGAAAAAACTAGCACAAGAGATGGGTAGGAAGGAAACAAATAAAAAGGATGTCTTCTAAAAGTACTGAGATATATGTCAGACAAAGACACCTGTTGAAATGAAACAAATTGTATCAACTAGAAAAACTTTTAAAATCCTGTCAAAAATCACTAAAATAGAAATGACAGAATATAGGAATTTCATGCCTCCTGAAAAGATTGAGAAAATGGGGCATGTTTGCCTGCCAGTCTAGAAACAGAGAGATCCGTCTGGCTCTTTCCCCATCTTCCAGATGAGTTCAGCCTCTAATGCATTTCTCAAGACCCACAGGACCTCTGTATGTTTGGTATAGCTGGTTATACTTTCATTATCTCATTGCCCTTTGCCTTGGCTTTCAAAACTCACTTCTTTAGTAATGCTCTACCTAGTTTTACAAGGTCTCATTTCGTTAGCACTTCTTTGTTCCAGTAATGTAATTATTTGGGAGCCACTGCTTTTCACACAGTCTATAGCTGGAAGCTTCTGTTTTCTGTGTACAGTCCGGCCTGCCTTAAACGTGCTTGGATCACTCAACATTAGCCTAATTCATGAGTCAAATCATCATAACTTAGGGGCTGTCTGTATTATCAGCAGCATCTTCAGATTGAATACTTCTTTCTGCCTTCTTCACCTTTTGGTGTAAGAAATTATCCTTTCCTCCTAAGATGGTCCCCAGCAATAAGTAATTCATGATGTCAAAGTACCCACATATTTTGTACCTAACAAGCTATCTTAAGCAGTGATGGAAATGGTAATTATTTACTCTGGGAGCCCTGTCAAGGTCACTGTAAAATCATTGCTTTGCTATTAAATTGGACTAGAAAGTGCCTCCTTCTCTACTATTGATCTTGCAGGTGAATTACCCCTCAAAACTTTCCAGTGTGCTATTGGCTAATTCATTGCCAGTGCAATATACGTATATTAAAGTTGCATGAGAACAGCTTACATTTTATCTGCAATATGTTTTAGATGCACAAACTCAAAATTTATGGCAATGCAACCAAGCAACGTAATATAGATGAAAAAATACAATTCCCAATGTAATATTCAGTGTTCGTAAATATGCCATCTTAGAAATTATAACAAGCTGTGTAGAAAGTAAGAAAATCAATAGACTCTGGACACTAATACTGTTTCTCAGGGCAAAGGTCTATCTCACATGGCAATAAATACACCTCAGTCCTTATAAGGAATGTTGTACTATGATGAAATAATGACTACACCATTGACACCATTTATGCTGTAATCCCCCAATGCGCAGGCATACGAGGTGGGGGGAGGTCTTCATAGCCACTAACCCACACGTCATCATACCAGAGCTGTGGTTGTTAAGGTGGTGACAGTACAGGCATGGCAGTAGTAAAGTGTCTGGAGGACTGAACAGAATGGGGACACGCCTCTGCTAATGTTGTACTCTCAGTTATTGGAAGATAAAGTCCATTTAATTTTTGAAATCGGTTTTTTAAAAAATTTCAGATACATATACACCTGACTCATTGGCCAGGAAACTGTGGCTTCAGTCACTCATTCGTATCCATTCGTTGCATACCTACCTCCACGTGCCAGTCACCATGACAGACTCCAGAAAGTGTCAGTGAACAAGAATGTCACAGTCCTGACATGACACAGTGGACCGTCCGGGCAGACTCAGCAAGCAGACAACAGAACAGAGAGCGACCACTTTGTCTCCACACAGAACATGAATGCGAGACCTGCTGAGGGCCCTTTGTAAATTCATGGACTTATTCAGAGGCACCATCTGGCTCATGTATAGTGTGTATTTAAGGGCACTAACTATACAAAAAAAAATAAAATAAACAATCCTTGTCCTACAACTCCCCGTATACTAAAAGAGAGATATATTCATTCATTGGCCTTAGAAATGAACAGTCCAAAGGGCAACATTGGTAAGTAGTGTATAAGGATGTAGTACAGATGTGCAGTGACAGTGACCTCCTTTCCTTCCTCAGCCCAGTTAGGCCGCTGTAACAAAATACCTTAGACTGAATAATTTGCAAATGATAGACATCTATTTCTCCCTGTTCTGAAAGCTAGAAAGCCCAAGATCAAGGCGCCAGTAGATTCAGTGTCTGGTGAAGGCCTGTTCCTCATAGAAGGTGTCATCTAGGTGGAAGGGCAGGATGGAAATGCAAAAAAAGGGCCACCAAGCTCCTCTAGGCCTCTAGTATCAGGGCACTAATTCATGGCCCAGTGTCTCCTAAAGGCCCCACATCTTAACACTATTCCATTGGGGTTCAAATTTCAACATATGAATTGGGGACAGTGGGACACAGACCACAGCTCTCTCACTAACACCATACCCCTAACCCACTGCTCCTGTCTTAGGGTATTTGCTCAGCTGCTTCCTCTGACATGGATACTTTCTCCCAGATGTCTGCATGACCAACTCCCCCCTTTACATCCAGGCTTTGCTCAAACTGCTTGCAGTGAGGCCTTTCTTGGCCACATTAGATAGCCCTGCAAACACACTGGCCCCTGGCCTTTTTTTTGTTTGTTTGTTTTCAATCAATATGAGGGTACAAATGTTTAGGTGACATTTTTTCAATTCTAAGGTAAAGATCAAGTTGAGCTCTTCACCCAGTGGGCATGCTTAACACCCTCACATGACACATTAGGTGAGATCCCTCCAATCGCCCTCCCTCTTCACCCTCCCCTCTCCTCTTCGCTCTCACTTTGTGTTTTGTCCTTCATGTGGGCGTGTAGTTGTTTACATATTGGTTTCATAGTATTGGGTACACTGGACACATTTTTTTCCATTCTTGAAATACTTTACTAAGAAGTATCTCCATCCAGGTAAACATAAAAGATGTAAAGTCTCCATCTTTTCTTCTGGCTGAATACACATACCATGGTTTGTTAATCCATTCGTGGGTTGATGGCCCCTGGCAGTGCTAATCCACTCGCCCTGCTCCACATCCTCTTTTTCCCACAGCATTTATCACCTTTCAACACGCTCAATAATTTACTTCCATACTGTGTTTACTGTTACTGCTGGTGCTCCCCTGTTAGAATGTAAGCTCCACAAAGGCAGAGATCACCCCAGTCATGCTCTCCAGGACATAGCATGTTTTCTTCTCTCTGACTGCTCTTCGGATTTCTTTTTCTGTTTCTTTCATTTTCAACAGTGTGGCCATTATATGCTTAGGTTAGGATTATCTTTTTTACTCCCGTTTGGGACTTGTTGGACTTCTTTGGCATGTGGGTTTAGGCTTTTGATCAAATTTGGAAAATTGGGTGATCAGTATTTTTTAAATATTTTCATGACCATTCTCTCTTTCCTCCCTTTATAAGGTTCCAGTTTATATATGAGAGATTACTTGATTATTTACTGCAGAGTATTAAAGTTTTGTTTATTTTTTAAATATTTTCTCTCTTTCTGGTTTAAATAGTTTTTATTTACCTGTCTCCAAATTGGTCCTGTTTTCTGTCATGTTCAACCTGCTATTAATCCCATGCAGTGATTTTTTTTTTCAGTGATTATATTTGTCAGTCCTAGGATTTTTTTTTTCTTTTGGCTTTTTTGTTTGTTTGTTTGTTTTGTTATTTTTTGTTTGTCTATTGTTTTAGAGATGGAGTCTCACTTTGTCACCCAGGCTGGAATATAGTAGCACCATGATAGCTCACCACAACCTTGAACTTTCAGACTCCAGCCATCTACCTGCCACAGCCTTCAAGTAGGTGGGCTACGGGCATGTGCCACCATATCTGGCTAAATTTTCTAATTTTTGTAGAGGTAAGATCTCTCTGTGTTCCTCAGGCTGGTCTCAAACTCTTGGCCTCAAGGGATCCTCCCGCTTCAGCCTTCTGAAGTGATGGGATCATAAGCATGAGACGCTGCACCCTGCCAGGTTCTTTTCTAGAGTTTCCATATCCTTCCTTAAGTTTCCTAATGCTTTGCCCTTTGTAGATTTTTAATGAAAATAATAAACCTTAACAAGATTCATAGAGAAAGAGAAACTACAAATTTCCAATATCAGGAATAAAAAACAAAGACTTTACTACATCATCTCATAGACACTAAAAGGATAATATTATGAATAATACTCAATTACTAAATTTGACAAATGAAATGAAATGTACACATTTTGGGGAAACACTACTTCCTAAAATCAAACAAGAAAAAATATAAACTCTGAATAGCCTCATATTTACTAAAAAAAATTGATGTTTTCACCTAAAACCTTCTCATAAAGCAAACTCAAGGCCCATATGGCTTCACTGGTGATCTCTATTAAATATTTTAAAATACTAAAGTAATACTAAATTTAAATCAAATTTTTCAGAAAATAGAAGAAGAATAAACAGTCTCAATTCATTTTTGAGTTCAGCATAATGCTGATACCAAAACTGGCAAATTCATTCCAAGAAAACCAATATACCATAAGATCATACACATAAAATTCCTCAACAATACTGGTGCAAATCAAATCCAACAAAATGTAAAAAATAGAATATAGCACAATACATGGAGCTTATCCTATTAAAGCAAAGTTTATTCAGCAAACAAAGTTATTCACTACAGTACTAGAATTTTTAAACTATATGATCATCTCAATATGTTGAGAAAAATCATGGCAAAAATCAACACTCATTCATATGTAATGGTGAAAAATCAATGCCTTCCCCCTAAAACAGAAGACATCAAGGATGTCCACTCTCACTACTTCTATTCCTAGATAAGAGATCTTAGACTGTGAAATAAAACAGGATACAAAAGCATTAAAATTTCAAAGAAAGAAAGCTGTGAATATTTTCAGACAACTTGGTTATACATGTAGAAATCCTAAGGAATTTATATACCTCTCCCTAACAAGTGACTTTAGCAAAGTTGTAAGACACAATATCAATATACAAAAAGATCAATTGTATTTTTGTAGAAGAATAACATACAATTTAACAAAATTAAGATAAAATTTAGCAAATATTGCAAGCATAAGAATATTTAGAAGTAAGTTTAATTTTTTTAAGGCAATTAAAACAAAGTTTATTGAGGAAGAGGAGAAATGTTTACAGAGTAAGAAAGTTTACAGAGCAGGATACATTCTCCATAGTCAGAGAACAAGCGTCCATTGCCAGGGCAAGTAGGCAAAGAGGCCAGTAAGTGTAATTTTTAAAAGATGCAATACCTTTGCATGGAAAACTATAAAACACTACAAAAGAAAATTTTTTTAATCTAAATGAGAGCTGGACATGGTGGCTGATGCCTGTAATCCTAGCAATTTGGGAGGCTGAGGCAGGTTTACTACTTTAGCTCAGGAGTTCGAGACCAGCCTGAGCAAGAGCAAGACCCACAGACCTACCTGAGTGAGAGTGAGACCCAGTTTCTACTAAAAATTAAAAATCTAGCTAGGTGTTGCAGCAGGGAACTGTAGTCCCAGCTACTTGGGAGGCTGAGACAAGAGGATTGCTTAAGCCCAAGAGTTTGAGGTTGCTGTGAGCTATCACGCAACAGCACTCTACCCAGGGTGACTGAGTAAGACTCTGTCTCCAAAAAATAAAAATAAATAAATAAAATAAAATAAAATAAAATCTAAATGAGTATATTCTAAGGAATAAAAGATTTGGTAAGATGTCAATGCTATGCAAATTAATCTGTATTTACAAATCAATCTAAATCAAAATGCCACTGGGCTTTTTTATAAAAATTAATAATCTGATTCCAAATTGCATATGGAAATGCATAGGATGAGATGGCCAAAACTATCTTGAAAAAGAAAGACTTATACTACCTTATTTCAAGACTTATTATAAAGGTATAGTCATAAAGAGAATGAGGTATTTGCATGGATACAGAAAAATAACCAGCAGAATGAAAGAGAAAGAGGCCCACATGTGTACAGTTAGTTAATTTTCAACAAAGATGTCAAGGTAATTTATTAAAGGAACAGACAGGTAAACAGATAGATGATAGAAAGAAAAATAAACATCAATTCTTACCTTCTGGCATACACAGACCACAGATAATTTCAAAATGAATCATAAATATAAACATAAAAGATAATACTATAAACCTTTAGAGGAAAACGTAGGATAAAATCTCTACAACCTCAAGGTAGGTAAAGATTTCTAATATAAAACACACAAAAACTCATTTTAAAAATGGTGTATTAGACTTCATCAAAATTTAAAACTTTTGTTCTTTGAAAGACACTACTGAAAAAAAATGAGAAGTCAAGCCTCAGGCTTAAATATCTAACAAAGATTGGATTTTGATTTGCAAGAGAACTCCTACTATGTATAAATCAACAATAAAAAAAGACAAAGAATACAATAAAAATATGGGTAAAAATTTGAACAAATATTTCCAAAAAATATATATGTGCATAAATGATGGATAAGCACATGAAAAGATACTCCACATAATTAGTCACTCAGGGAAATGCAAATAAAAACACATTGATATCACTTCACACTCACTCAAATGTTTTAAAACCACAAAAACTGACAATAGTAAGTGTTGGTAAGGATGTGCAGCTATTACAATCCTCATACTTTGTTGGTGGTAGTAGGAAATGGCAGAACCACTTTGGAAAATATTTTGAGAATTTCTTTAAAAGTTAAATGTATGCTACTGCACGGTCTAGGAATTTCATTTCCATAAAATCCACATCTAAGAGAAACAGTAATAAAAGAATATGTCCATAAAAAATAAATGTTCCTACGGTTTTATTTTCAATAGTCCCAATCCATCAACAGATAAACAAATAGACAAATTGTGGCATATCTATAGCAATGAAATCTTCAGCAATAAAAAAGGACAAGCCATACAACATGGATGAACCTTTTGATTCAACAATCCATTTCCAGGTATAGACCCAACAATATATACCGTGCTATTTATATGTGTAAAATACAAGACAGGAATGTTCATAGCAACATTACCCTAGTAGTCAAAACCCAGAATAAATTCAAATGAGCTTCAAGAATAGAATGAATAAATGGCAGCATATGCACTTAATAAAAATGTATAAAAAGAAATTTTCAAGAATCCCATTTGCAAAAAAAACTACTTATGAATAAATTTTACCAAGCAAGTAAAGGGGAGAGGGAGGGACGGGGAGGGAGAGGGTGGGGGGAGAGAGGATAAAGGGCAGGATCACACCAGTGGTGTATATTTGAATGGTCAGGAGAAAACTTCTAAATATGGATCAAAGATGTTCTCACATAGTAATGAGAAAGTCTCTTGAATGTCATCGCAATCAGGTTGATGAAAATATCTCCGATTGTATCTGAAGCCCGCACACTGTACCCCATGATTGAATTATTGTACACAGCTATGATTCAATAAAAAAAAAAAACTTACACACTAAAATTCTAAAATATTGATGAAAGAAATTAAAGAAGACATAAATAAATGGAAAGATATCTTATGTTCATGGATTAGGAGAAGTAATATTATTAAAATGATCATACTGCCTAAAGTGAGCTGTAGATTCAATGTAATCCCTATCAAAATTCCATTTTTCATAGAAATAGAAAAAAAATCCTAAAATTTACATGGAACCATCAAAAAATCCTGAATAGCCAAGGAAATCATAAGCAAAAACAACAAAGCTAGAGGCATCCACATTACCTGATTTCAAATTACACTACAATGCTATAGTAATTAAGATATAATGATACTGGCACAAAAATAGATATGTCAATCAATGGAAGAAAATAGCCCAGAAATGAACCCACTTATGCACAGTCAATTGATTTTTGATGGAAGTGCCAAGAACATACAATGGGAAAAGGACAGCCTCTTCAATAAATGGTTTTGGGAAAATTTGATATCAACATGTAGAAGAATGAAATTGGACCCTTACCTCACACTATATACAAAAATCAACTGTATTAAAAACTTAAACACAAGACCTAAGTCTGTAAAACTACTAGAAGAAAATAGAGTAGAAAAACACACAACATTGATCTGGGCAGTAATTTTTTGGACTTGACCCCAAAAGCATAGGAAGCAAAAGCCAAAACAGACAAATGGGATTATATCAAACTAAAAAGCTTCTGCACAGCAAAGGAAACAATTAACAGTGTGAAAGGACATTCTATGGATTGAGAGAAAATACTTATAAGCCATATATCTGATAAGGGGGGTTTATCCAAAATATTTAAGAAACTCAATAACAAGAAAACAAGTAACAATTTCAAAATAGGCCAGGCACCCAAATAGATATTGCTTATAAGAAGACATATAAATGGCCAACAGATATCTGAAAAAATACATAACATCATTAAGCATCAGGGAAACATCCACACATAATGGGATTTTACTTCATATCTGTTATAACAGAATAGCTATGGCCAAAAAATAATAATAATAATAAGTTGGTGAGGGTATGGAGGAAAGAGAACTGTTGTACACTGTTAGTGGGTATGTAAATTCCCAGCCATTATAGAAAACTGTATGGAGGTTCCTCAGAAAATTAAAAATAGAACCACCATATCATCTAGCAATCCCACTTCTGGGAATTTACCAAGCCATTTTGTCAAAGAGCTGTCTGCACTGCCATGTTCATTCCAGCACTATACACAGCACTTAAGTTTTGGAATCAGTCTAAGTGCCCATCAATAGATGAATGGATAAAGAAAACATGGTATATACACACAATGGAATACTATTCAGCCTTTAAAAAGAAGGAAATTCTGTCATTTGCAACAGCATGGATGGAATTAGAAGACATAACGGTAAGTGAAATAAGTCAAAGATAAATACCACATGTTCTCACTTGTATGTAAAATCAAAATCAATCAAATTCAGAGAATTAGAAAGTAGAATAGTGTTTAAAGAAGCTGGGAGGCAGAGGGATGGGGAGATAAAGGTCAAAGATGACAGAGTCACAGACTAGGGGGATAAGGCCCTTTTTTGGAAATCCATTGCACAGGGAAGTAAATATCATAAATAATTCTTAGCATTTCAAGATCGCTAAGAGTAAATTCAAATGTTCTCACCACAAAAAAACAAGTATTTGAAGTGATGAATATAATTATCTTGACTTCATTATTCCACACCATATTCATAAATCATACCATTACTTTGAACCCCATAAATATATAGTTATAAATTGTCCATTTATAATAACATTTTTTAAATATTTTAAAAGTGTAAATTGTTATATGCAACAATAGGAATGACTCTCCCACCACAGTGTTGATGGAAAGAAGCCTCTGTATGATTCTGTTCACAGGATGTTCAAAAATATGCAAAAACAAATGCAAAACTAATATGTGGTTATTGAAGTTTGCTTAGTAGTTCTAAGTAGGAGGAGGTATAAAGGAAGATTCTGGAGTGGTATGAATATCCTCTACACTGATCTGGATCATGATTCCAAGACTATGGGGTGTTTCCTAAGTCATTAAGCTGTACATTTAAGATTTCTGCACTTCATAATGCAAAATTTTTACATTACTATTTTAGTCCTATATATACTATTCTAGGCAATATTAGTAGAACATGACATTCCAATTTTCTAGAGACTTATAGTGTAAAGAGCTAAGGCTAACTTACATACATTAAATAAAAATTAATACAAAGTAGGGCCAGGTGCAGCAGCTCACACCTATAATGCCAGCACTTTGGAAGGATAAGGCAGGAGGATATAGCTTCAGACCAGGAGCTCAAGGGTAGCCTGGGCAACATGGTGAGACCTCATCTCTATAAAAAAATGGATGTGGAAAAAAGGGAACACTACTACATTGCTGGTAGAAATGCAAACTAATACAGTCCTTTTGGAAAGACATCTGGAGAACACTTAGAAATCTAAAAATAGACCTGCCATTCGATCCTATAATTTCTCTAGTAAGTATATATCCAGAAGACCAAAAATCACATTATAACAAAGATATCTGTATCAGAATGTTTATTGCAGCCCAATTCATAATTGCTAAGTCATGGAAAAAGCCCAAGTGCCCATCGACCGCTAATGGATTAATAAATTGTGGTACATGTCTACCATGGAAGATTATGCAGCCTTAAAGAAAGATGGAGACTTTACCTTTTTAATGCTTACATGGATGGAGCTAGAAAATATTCTTCTTAGCAAAGTATCCCAAGAATGGAAGAAAAAGTATCCAATGTACTCAGCCCTACTATGAAACTAATTGATAGCTTTCATATGAAGGCTATAACCCAATTACAGCACAAGAATATGGGGTAAGGGGCAAGGCAGGGGAGGGGAGGGGAGAGTATGGGTGGAGGGAGAGTAATTGGTGGGTCCACACTTATGGTGCATCTTAGAAGGGTATAGGTGAAACTTACTAAATGTAGAATATAAATGTCTGCACACAATAACAAAGAAAATGCCATGAAAACTATGTCAACCAGTTTGATGAAAATATTTCAAATTGTATATAAAACCAGCACATTGTTCCCCATGATTGCATTTATGTACACAGCCATGATTTAATAAAAAAAAAAAATTAGCCAGGCATGGTAGCACACACCTGTAGTCCCAGTTACTCAGGAGGCAGAGGCAGAGGCAGGAGGATTGCTTGAGCCTAGACATTCAAAATTACAGTGAGTTATGATGGTGCCACTGCACTCGAGCCTAGGTGACAGAATGAGACTTTATGTCTTTAAAACAAACATAAAAGCAACAACAAAGTACATTTGTAGTATTGTGGGATTGCCTTAACCAATTTAATAAATAACCACAAATTTGGTAGCTTAAAATAACAGAGATTTACTCTCCCACCGTTCTGAAGGCCAGAAATCCTAATAAAGGTCTCAGTGGGGCCACATGTCTATAGAAGGCTCCCAGGAGGCTCCTTCCTCATTGCTCCCACCATTCCTTGGCTTATGGGAACATCACTCTAATCCCTCCCTGCCTCTGTCTTCACATGGCCTTCCTCCCTGTATGTGTCTCTCTGTGTCCTCTCCTTTTGTTATCAGGACACTGGATTGAGGGCTCACCCTACTGCTGTGTGACCTCACAGTAATCAGTTACCTCTACCAAGAACCTACTTACAAACAAGACCACAGCTTTGGGGTTCCAGGTAGACATGAGTCTGGTCACGACAGTACTCAATCTACTACCCCAAACAATTTTAAGTCTAAATTAGGTGCTGAATTGTTCAGCCATAGGAATTCAGAGCAAGATGTGATCATCCTATCTAAGGAAGTTACAGATGACATCACAGGAGAGAGAGCCTCTGAAGTCTGCAGTGGAACCCAGGCAAGATCCAGGGAGCCCTGGCAATGGAAGGGGCGCAGCGGAGAGGAGGCCTTGACTGACAAGGAGAGTTCTAGCTGAACAGTGGAAGAAAATAAGATTGAATAAATACAGTGAGTCAAGTGATGAGAGTCCTTGAAAGCCTGGCAGATGAATTTAGACTTGGTCCAATAAGAAATAGGAAATGACCATAAATTCTTGAGCAGGGAAGTGACATGGTGACAGCAGTGTTTCAGGAAGATTATGTTGGTGACAGTCTGCTCGATGGATTGGAGGCAAAAGGAGCTGAAGGCTGATGCATTTTGTCTTTCCTGTACTGGATGAATGCATGGCAGCAAGAGATATGAAGTTTAATTTAAAAAGAAAAGGAAAAAGAAAAGCACCATGACAATTACTCTCCTAATAAACCACCTGAACTCATTTTGAAATGGAAAAGTAGCCAAAGTGACACTGCCTTAGAAAATGCTAATTGTTTTCCTTGGTTCGAAATTCAAGTTTGGGGAGAAGGGGCAAGAGGGCTTGCTGCATTCCAGCACCAGTGTCACCTGAGAGCCTGTTAGGAAGAAGAACCTGGGGTACCCCAGACCTGCGGAATCTGCATGTGTACCAACATCCCGCAGGAGATTCATGTGCCTTTAAACTTCATGTTGAACTAAGAGGTACATTGTCACAGTACGTTTCTGTTGAACTTGTGCATTTTATGAAAAATGTGGATCCACAACTGTTGAAACTGTTAACTTGAAAACCAGTTATGAACCTCGCATTTCGTACAACGAGGCTGTCACGTTGAGACACTCACCAGTCCCAGAGCGATGGCACTTGTTCACCTAACCTACACCTCCTGGGGAATAACTGTTACACGGATGAGATGGAGGCATCTGGTCGTCTTGTGAAAAGTGTCACTTAGCACACGCAGTTGAAATTGAGACATCTGTTTGTCTCCCCGCCACCCCGTGGACTCTTGCTCTGAAGTGACACTTTTTTTGTCATTTTGAAAGACATCTTCATACCGCAGTGGCTTCATTTCCTTGTTGCACAAGCATGAGAGAAGAGAGTACCAGACTGGTGCAGATAATGGAAAATCGGCAGATGATCCACTCGTCCAGAGCCGGGGCAGGACCACTCGCCTCGGGAATATGGTTCCAACACAGATGAGCAACTTCGCCTTCTCGCATTCTAGTCCCCCCGTTGCAAGTGTCAATGTTTACCACAGGACATCAGTAGAGTGAAAAATATTTGGTAACTGTCTTCTCCGTGTGCAGGTTGGTAGGAAGAACTGAATGTCAAGTTCACATATCGAAGCAGAGCTTCTCAAACTTCACCACATACACATTTTACCTGTGGATCTTATTTAAATACAGGCTCTGCATCAGGAGGTCCAAAGTGTGGGCTGAGGTCCTGCTTTTCCAACAGGCTCACGGGCAAAGCTGATGCTGGACCACACTTTAAGTAGCCAGGTCATGTGGTTGGCCAATTCACATCACACAAGTAGAGAAAGTGATGGCAAAATGGAATCAGGGTAGAAATATCTCTGTGAGTGGGAAGAAATAAATTCAAACATAGGAAGAGACATGAACAGGCTTTCAGCAAAGAATACAAAAGGTAGTTTAAAAAAGAAATCTTATTTAAAAAAAAAAAAAAAAGAACTGATAGAGATAAAAAAGTAAAACCAGTTAACAAATATTAGAACTGGATTAGTCTAGTAAGCTAGAATTTGGTCAGTAATACTTCTACCCGAGACGTTCACAGCCAGCTACTCTTGATGGGGATTTTCAAATCCCTGCGCCAGGAGGATGAGAGGGGAAAAAAATATTGACTCTGGCAGGCAAGATCTTCCTCCCTGATCCTGGACATCTGGTCACTAAATCTTTCAGAAGGGCAGATTAGAGATAGTGAATTGAAAACCCCTCCAGCAGAAGCACCCATAGTGATTTTTAAATGAGGATGGAAGCTAGCCAATCTCTTGCCAACAGATCTGCAAAACCATATTACATATTCAGTCTTGCAAATAGAAACAAAAGAAAAAAATTTACCAGGCTATATTTTTTTTTCAAGATCAGGAAGGGTTAGCAGATCGGTAAAAAGAGTGGAATGAAGACTTAATGATCCACCCGGAACGCATCAGGAGGCAACTACATACAAGCAGCCTTTAGTAGGGCGACTTCCACATGGGGCTAGGAAATGCACATGGCCAGCTTAACAGCGAAAGCAAGTGCCCTGCATCTGGAAGGTGCCGCTCGCAGGATAATGACTTGCTAAGCTGAACAGTCAGCAATCAACAGACCTTACACTTAGTTTTTTGCAAAGAAGTCAACTCCACATACATAGCAGCTGCATATAGCTAGCTCGTAACTCTATGTGAGGTTTTACAATACACCTTCATCAGGAACGGAGGGCAGGCCTAAACCCCACTCACAATTTGTCTTTCTGTAACAGTAACCAAAAGGGTGGGGAGGGTGGCAAGGACGAGACAACATAAAAATCAAAGATCAATCAACTCAGGGAACTCTCCCCATGCCCTCTTCCCTCCACTAACGTGGGAAGCAGGTGACAGAATTTCATTAGCAACACAAGGTAAGCTGTCAGTAAAACTCTATTTTCCAGTGGGAATGAGCTCTGCTTAAACTGAACGCTGAAATGAATTTACATGGCTTCTTTAATATTCTGAATTTTTTGCCCTACCTGATCCACTTGAAGGCTGAAAACAGGCCCTGACCCACTTTACTCCAGGGAGCACAGCAAAGCATGACTCTGTTCCTGTGTTCCTGACCCCGTCCCCGTCCCGCTCGACAATGCTGCCCCGGCTGACAGTGGGGCCTGCCGCCCGCGCTCCCCGCTACCTCGCCCTGACTCACCATGGGAAGGAGGGCCTTAAATGGCAGAGAGAAACAAGAAGAGGACGAGCCATAAACTATATTCTTTCTGTCCCTCTGTCCCTGCTGCTTTGCACCCTGGGGCAGAGGCAGCTCGCGAGACCACCTGGGCATTCAGACACCCCCCCATCTCATGACCTACTCATAACGCAGTGCCCAGTCCAGATACAAAATTGATCAGGAGGCATGGCCCCCAAAATAAAAAAAATAACACATAGTTGTGTCCAGAGCAGAAAATAGGGAGCCCTGACAAGTGAAGCTGTGGCAGGAGGATGTGGAGACTGAGCCTGAGCCTGCGTGTCTGGGTTCAGACCCCCGTTTGGGGGGCTTTGCCCAAAGGTCACAGTAGGTTACTTCTCTGAGCATCTGTGTTCTAGTCTGCACAATACTGATAATCGTGCTGACATCATAAATGTTCGAGGATCAAAAGATTGCCTTTTAAAGCAGCTGACGCACGGCCACTTGCCCTACAAAGTTTTTAAAAGGAGTCCAAAGCAAGAAAACAAGATGAGAAAGGTACTTAAAATTGAGCCAACGACTGCTCACTTGTCATTTAAAAAAAATTTTTAAGCCATCTTTGTCTTACTGTTTTCTCCTTTTACAGGCAAAAATGTCTGTAACTCTTCTGTGATGTCCTCTCTTCCTTTGAGACTATTCTTAATTTTTTAGGCCCTATCGCTAAGGCATTCCAATTTTTCTTAGCTCCTTTAACACTTTATGTTTGAGAATTTCTATCAACCTTAGGATTTCTGGGAACACATGTGATGAATGAGATTACCCATTCTTGCCAGAGGTTAGGTTGGGTGTCCTCTTAGCTAGCACACGAATTAAACTCTACTTGGGAAGCGGTGAGGATTTTCTCTTTCAAAAGTAGGGCATTATTCCTTCCTGGCCGTGGCTGCTCACAGACAGCGAAGCAAAGCTCCTCTGTCCCTCCCAAGCGCAGAGAGACGGTGCTGAACAGATTGTGAAGGCTGCTTTGGGGAAGGAAACCGGTGGGTCTCAGCCTTGTGGCTTAGGGAGGGGTTCGGTGACTTGTGCTGGGCCGTGCTTGCCAGCAAAGCGGCAGACGCGCTGGCGTTCTGTGACAGCAGCGAGGACCCAACTTACCTCCAGCATCCAACACGCGACGTTCCCGCAGGCCAGCCTGCTCGCCAGCAAGCCCCACGCCCCCTGTCCCCATCTGGCTCTTCTCCACAACAGCTTTGCTGACTTCACGTTCAACGTCGTGGGCCTTCCTGCTGTGGGCCATGGGGCCTTATTTAGAGCCACTTTTCCCCACCAAGGAGTTAATCGTACGTGTTTTCAACAATACGACCATCTGGGCGTCTGACACCAGTCACCAAGTAATTAGCGGGAAATGTTGCAACATACCAGGGATATTTAATAAATATTTCTGGAGCGAATGAAGGAGGCTCAGCAGCCCCACATCTGCTCACTGCCGAAGAGTGTAATGGAGAAGTTTCTTGTACTTCTCTGAGCCCCTCTCGGACGCTTTGGAGGTCCCTGCGCTGCCCACGCTGCACAGGTTACACAGGGTGGCCCTGCGTCCCATCCCCAGCCACCAGGCCGCTCTTCAGGAATCTCTTCATTATCTCTGTGCCAAGCTCCACCTGGATTCCAGTAATTGCCAGTGTTTACTCCTAACCCACCGGGCTTTTCCCAGCAGACTTGAGAATCACACTTTCTAATGGCCGTTTCTATCAGACATCGGTGGGCAGCTCACACCCCACACGTCCAGTGCTGAATTCACCAGCTCGTCCCTGCAGTGTTTCCCCACCTTGGTATTGTCTCGGCTGGTGACCTCACCAGCCACCCTCAAAACCCTCGGAATATCCCTCAACTTCTCTAACTCCTGCTTCCATTCCCACACACCAGCTTCCAACTTCTGCCTGTTTTACTCCCTAAGTGTTCTCGTATTTGACTCTGTCCCTCCTCTTCCCTTCCAATAGCCCCAGTTCTACCAGAGGCCCCCATCACCTCCGATCTGCAGCGTGGCACTAGCCCCACTCGTCCCCTTGCGTCCTTCCTTCCAGCCCCCACAGAGAAGAGTGAGCCATACAAGCACAAGCCTGACTCTGCCATGCTCTTGTTTGAAAACCTCCCAACAGTGTCTCCCCAATTACCCGTAAGCTCACCCTGGGGAGTTATGTATCAAGACACACGCAACACACTTTCCTGAACGGTCAGTTGTCCTCAAACACCTGGAAGGGTGAATTTCATTTTCATATGAAAATAAGCAGTATTGTAGAATAGAGGACAAAGCAAAATTTGTCTCAAGCCTAATTATAATGCTTGGAAATTCAAAGTCCACTGTTTTACACCTGCATGGTGACATAACTTCAACTCCTCCCCCTTCACTTTCCTTTCCCAAGAAAGATCCATTTGCTATTTCTTGTCATTCCCAAGGGATATCTCCCAGGTACTCCACAATGCCAATGCCCACAGTTTTGTATGTTTTATTTTCTATGGTAGTTCCAAAGCCTAGAATAAGACCTGGCACATAGTAGGTACTCAGTCAATATGTATTGGATTGATAAATGAGCCACAAACTAAAGTGCCAGCCAAAGTACCAGTAAGGCTAGATGGCCACCTGTGCTTTCTCAATGGCTGTTTCCCACATACCCATCTCCACAGCCTGCTCAGCCACTCAGAGAAACCTCCTGGTTACCGCCCACTATCACTGGCACACACCTATCCATGCCAAAGGGTGGGCTCCAGAGTAAGGTTGGCTTCCACATGGATTCAGGTTAATGGTTGTCTAAGCTCTGGAACAATTCTCTCTGTGCCTGCAACCCCAAACATCCTTGCACTCGTTCCTGGCTACTTCTCTCTATAGGTGGCTCAAACTCCTGTAAACTCCATCCTTTCTCCACAACCTGTTACAAAAATGAAGACACCCATCCATGACAACAGGAACAAACATCCTGAAGGAAGCCGAAACCAAATGCACCTTCTTATGACAAACCAAAAAGTAGTTCCATGATTTAGTATCTGGAGAACTCCTACTTCCCCTCTAGACCTCAGCTTAATGGGTCCCTCTTTAATCAAGTATCTCATCACATCCTTTCCCTCACTCCCACAAGAACCAGTGCCTACCTCTCCCACCATGGGGTGCAGCTTCAGGTTTGTGGGTCCTGATGCTACAACAATTTTCATGACCAGCTTAAAGCAAAACAATACAAAATTACTAGCCAGGCGCTGCCTGTAATCACACTCGGAAGGCCGAGGCAGGGAGATCCCTTGAGCTTAAGAATTCAAGACCAACCCGAGCAAGAGCAAGACCCTATCTCTACTAAGAAAAGAAAAATTAGCTAAGCATAGTGTTGGACACCTTTAGTCCCAGCCACTTGAGAGACTGAAGCAGGTGTACCCCTTGATCCCAGAAGTTTGAGGTGGCTGTGAGCTAGGCTGACACCACAGCACTCTAGCCCAGGAAACAAAGCAAGACTCTGCCTCAAAAAAAAAAAAAAAAAAAAACACAAAATTACAAATACACAATGCAAAAGAGTTTATAATTTAAAAATTACTCAAATTATAAATTTTAGAAGGCTGGCAAATATTCCATCTACAAAAATAAAACAGAAAAAGATAACATCATATTTAGTTAATTGACTGCCTGGTTCCTCTGGAATACCTTTCCTACTCATCTTCCTACTAGTCCGTTGCATACTCTTTATCACCTCTGCATATGACAATGATTTTGTAATACCACTTTCCACAGACAGAGGAGAAATAAAATGCAGTCTTTCCTTTGCCACAGTTGATGAAACTTTGGTTATTAGTAGCAGGGCTTTATAAAACACTCTACGTTATACACAGATAAGGTCTCTATATTGCTACCAATACAGATTTTTAATAAACTCTATGTCACACAATTCCCATCCAAAATTATACATATCTTGGTTCATGATGATATATGAAACAGAATCCATTTAAACTAAACGTCAGTGATAATCAATGCCTTTGTGTATAGTTTTATACATTGAATGATTGGAAGAAATTTCCAAAGAGTAGTTTCTGACTCCATACATTTCACATCTTTTTCTGTTTCCATCGCATTCTTTTCATGCTAGAACTGTGGGATATATTCATATCACTTTGCAAACTCCATCTCTGCACTTCATGTCTTAATCCAGGTGAGTTGCCATGTGAGTGCTTCCAACATTCCTAGAAGCCAAGACGGCTGGTTAACAATAGCTTAAAGATACACGGAAGTGACTGACAAACACAAAAATATATCCCACTTAGTCCAAACAAAAAGAATCCTCAAGGCCAGGTGTGGTGGCTCATGCCTGTAATCCCAGCACTCTGGCAGACCGAGGCAGGTAGATGCGTGAGCCCAGGAGTTCAAGACCTGCCTGAAAAAGAGCAAGACCTGGGCAGCACCTGTGGCTCAGTGGGTAGGGCGCTGGCTGCATATACCAAGGGTTGCAGGTTCAAACTCAACCCCGGCCAAACTGCAACAAAAGAAAAAAAAAAACAAACAGCAAGACCTTGTCTCTAAAAATATAGCTGAAAAATATAAAAATAAATAAATATATATATATATATATATATATATATATATATATATACACACATAGCCGGAAATTGTGGCGGGCACCTGTAGTCCCAGCTACTTGGGAGGCTGAGACCAGAGAGTCACTTGAGTCCAACCCCCTGAGGTTGCTGTGAGATATGACACCACAGCACTCTACTGAGATAGACGAAGTCAAACACTGTCTCAAATAAAAAAAAAAAGTATCTTCAACTCAATTTCCTCTTCTCCAAATCCCCAAAATGCCTGCTGCCACTGTTATGCTATTTAACACAAAGGGAAATAAGATGCACGGGAATTCAGAGTGGAGAGTGTGCCCTCTTACCTGAAAGACAGTGAAAATAGCCAACATTTGCAAATTTTCCAAAAAATATATGGCCATGTGAACATTCTGCCGGGGCTTTGGAGCAGACCCAGCAAGCAAGAGTTCTGAAGTTTAAGCTTCCTTAACTTCACAGAAAATCCATTTCCAATCACTGCACTTATCAGACTGCATAGTAATCAACTGATGCTGGTGGCTGGGAAATGACGGCTTATGAAAAGAAAGAAGGCAGGCAGACCTTGCGGAAACTGCGGAACCGGCGGACCAGCTGTATTCTTCTCAAGACCATCATTTCAGGAGGCACAGAGCTGAGACCGCTGGAGGAAACAGGATGTGAGGGTCGAGCAGGACAAGGCCCTGCAGCAGACGGAGGAAGTAGTAGGTAAGGGTCAGGCGCTGGCGCTACCCGGGATGGCAGAGGACACGATTCCTGACCACGGCCCCCAGGCTGAGGAGCTCCGTCAAAGGCTGCAAAGCTGGAGGCCAAGCGGTGGAGCCTGCGACCAGCCGGGTGAGGTGTGCTGGAGAGATGGGGAGGTTGCCCGGTTCTCAGGAGCCCCCACGCTGTGCGAGAACAAAGTCTTCCTGCGAAACCTGGTGCTGAACACTTGCCAGGTCGGGGACAGCGGCTGCATGGGCTGAAAGCTGGGTGTCCATGGTGGCTGCTCCCAGCATATTCCAGGGAAGGCGGACCTTTCTCTTCATGTCAGTAGGGACCAGAACCCTGAGCTCTGGCAGCAAGACCTCAGCGCCTGCGTCCGAGCAGAGAAGGGTGACAGGACAGCTGCCAGCAGCCCCGACCTTCATCAGAGCAGGGTGATAAGTGAATAAACATGAAAGGGGAAGGGGAGGAGGCCGGGAGGTCCTTTCTCCCGCTGCAGCGCTGGGCCCTGCCTGACCAGCCACTCCTGGAATTCCCAGATAGATTAACCGGTCTCCTTGGCGGCAAGGGATCGGTAAAGACCAGGAAGCCACGAGCGTGCTGGGAAGCCTGGCCCAGCCCATCTAGGCCCCGTGGAGCTGGACAACGTCCAGTTGGCCTCTGGGCAGCAGGGGACCTTGAAGCTCCAGCCACTGAGCGCGCTGCTGCCTGCTGTGAAGAGTGGGGCTGGGTCCTGGGAAAGGCCGCGGTCGGCCTTGTTGAGGAGGAGAAAGGCCCCTTTCCGTGGGGACTGCAGGTTCAGACAGACCCTGTCCGGGCGGTCAGCCTTATTGCGGAGGAGAAAGGCCCCTTAACGTGGGGACTGCAGGTTCAGACAGACCTTGTCCGGGAATGATGGTGTCGTGTGCAGGAGGGAGCTGGGGAGGGCCCCCAGATTCCCGAGCCGAGCCCGAGTTCTGCTTCAGCAAACTCAACACAAGGGAAAGGGCTCTTCCCCTTCCAGTGTTTCCATAGATTCCTGCCCCCACAGTGGGCAGCCAGGCCGCTGCCACAGTGGCATCACAGCCACAGTGTGAGGGACCGCCCTGATTTGCATCCTAAAGAGGGGGTGAGTGGAGGAGAGGAGCTCAAGGCGCTCAGCAGCTGCAGCAGCCACATCCGGGACCCTGAGCTTTCAGTGAAGACTTGCTTTTCCACTGTCCTGTAAGGCACTTCGTGTCTTTCCTTCCTCCCTGTCATCCTGTCCCAGCTCTCTCCAGAGTCACACGCTCCCCTGGTATGTCTCTCATGCCTCTGTCACGACTCTCCAGGGTTTAAGAGCAGAGCACAGATTAGGTAGAAGTGTTGGGATCTTGCCATGGGACAGTCCCCAGGTCCCTGTCCTTGCCTCCCTCCCTGAGGCTCGGGTGTATCTATCAATTCAGTAATTATTGCTAAGGGAAGGGGCTTAATTTTTTACTGGCTTTGTTTTTAAGCATTCATTTTCTTTATTTTTTAAATGTTGGCCCTTCCCCTTTTCTGGGGCTAGAACAGAATTAAATGTTTGAAAAAAAATAAATTATATGTCTCTTTCCCTATCCAGTATCTAAACTTTATTATTAGTATTAGTATTATTATTTTGGAGACAGGATCTCACTATGTTGCCCAGGCTGGCTTTGCAATATAGGCTCAAGTGATCCTCCTGCCTCAGCCTCCTGAGTAACTGGGACTCAAGGCACATATCTGACTTAAACTTCTTAAAACTAGGATTGTGCCTTACTCTTCTCACAATTTCAAGATTTAACAGTGTGTAGTCTATAGCAGAACTCAGTAAATGTGTGTTAACTGAGCTAAACAGAGATGGCAAAGAAACCTAACATTTAATGATGCCTGTGTATGCTATTTTTTAAAGACATTTAATCCTTTCCTGTCTTAGAGAAGTATTTTGTTGTTAATCAGATATTTTGCATTTAGCAAAAGGTGATCAACCGAGCACAAGTTTAATAAGGGGAAAACAATATGTTTACTGAAAAAGGTCATTGGACAGTCATAAAGCAAACAGTCTTATCAACAGGCACTGTTATGCTCCTCCGCCCAAAGTACAGTTGTGTTTATCAGCCTAGAAAAATAGCAGAGATCAAGACAGACAGACAACGAAGCAAAGACAAAATCCAAAGATAATAGAATAAGGAAAGGAATCACTAAAGCACTCATAAATACAATTTGGAAAATGTCTCCATGTGCTTTGATTACATTGTCTTATGCCATCGGGCTGCTATAACAAAATACCTTAAACTAGGTGGGTTATAAACAACAGAAATTTATTTCTTACAGTTCTAGAGGCTGAGAAGTCCAAGATCAAGGCGCCCCAAGGTTTGATGACGAGTGAGGTCCTTATAGGCAGTGTTGTCACATCTCACCCTCATTGGGTAAAGAAGCAAAACTCCCTTGGGCTTCTTACTAATTCCATTCAGGAGGGCTCCACTCTCGTGACCCAATCACCCCCTAAAAGACCTTAGGTCTTAACATTATCACTTTAACAGTTAAGATTCCATGTATTTTGGAGGGGAAGAGGATGGGGACACAAAAACCCAGACTACAGCATACATTTCCAGTAAATTTATTTATTAAGGAAGTATTTAGTGAGCTCCTGCTCTATGAATCATGAGGTAGGGCCTAGGAATTCCATCGTGAGTTAAATCAGGCGTGATCTCCAGTCACCTGCAGTACGCAGCCTTATGGAGGATACAGGCATTGATTAAACTATCACACTAATAGCCGGATAATTACAAGTGTGATAAGTGCTGAGAAAGAAAAAAAACAGCTCCATATGAAGGGTCTTGACCGATCAGTTAAAGAGAAACATGAGCTGAGGTTTGCAGTATGAAAAAGAATTAACTAGTTGAAGAAGCTCAGCATTTAAAAAAGAGCACCACCCAGACAGAGCCAGGGCATGTGCAAAACTGCTGTGGGAAGAAGCAGCTGGAAATTATCTACTGCCCTTCCTAAGCCACTCTCCACCCTACTGCATTCTGTTTTGTACCCCAAAAGGTTAACCTCTATATAACAACCAAGTGCTGTGCCCTCTGCCTCGGCCTCTGCCTCTGCTTACCTCTAATCCAGCAGTTCTCAACCTGTGGGTCGCGACCCACAGGAACTGTATTAAAGGGCCACAGCATTAGGAAGGTTGAGAACCACTGCTCTAATCATTTTATTAGGGAATTTCTTCTCCCGGTTCTCTCCCTGACCAGCCTTGGGTTGGTAGTCGCTGTGACCTTTCTAAGGCACCGGTCTGGTTGGTTAGACAAAGCTACCCAAAAAGCTTTCTCCAATAGCTACAGCTACGCCCATCTCAGGAACCTGTGGTCATTCCTTCCTCTCACACCTGCAGGGACCTACACTTGGTAATGGCTTTCAGATGCGTCATCATCTCCGGCTGGCTTCCCTTCACTCTACTCACATGCCCACACACAGTTCCCCCTCACTGTCCCCAGTTATAGAGTTTCAGTGTGCCATCTACTTCCTGCTGGGAATGTAATGTACAACTGTCCCTCAGTGTTCGTGGGGTGAGGGATTCCAGGATTTCTCATAGATAGCAAACTGCACAGGGTATGTATGTCCCTTACATAAAATGACATAGTATTTGCATATAATCTACGCACAGCTTCCCACATACTTCAAATCATCTCCAGCTTATTTCTAATACCTCATGTAGTGGAAATGTGATGTCGATCATTGTTAGACTATACTCTTTAGGGAACAATGACAAGAAAAAACATCTGTATATGTTCAGTACAGACACATTTCCCCCCTGAATATTTTTTTTTGAGACAGAATCTCACTTTGTCACCCCCGGTAGAGTGTCATAGCGTTATAGCTCACAGCAACCTCAACCTCTTTGACACAAGCAATCCTTTTGCCTTAGCCTCCCAAGAAACTGGGACTAAAGGTGCCCACACAACGTCCAGCTATTTTTAGAGGTGGGGGTCTCACTCTTGCTCAGGCTAGTCTCAGAATCCTGAGCTCAAGCAATCCACCTGCCTGGGCCTCCCAGAGTGCTGGGATGACAGGTGTGAGCCACCGCGCCTGGCCTCTCACTGAATATTCTCTATCGTCGTTTGAATCCACAGGCCATGGAAAAGAGGGCCAACTGTGTGTATGTGTGTGTCGCATGTGTATTATATGCATGTAATATGGAATGTGTATGTAATATGAGAGACGGAAAGGAAATGGTTGTGTGAAGAAGGAGAGGCTGCCAGACGTGGCTGAAGACCTCCTAGTAACCAATCTAGAGCCTTCTGAGCCACTTTGAGAATGTGAATTTTTATCCTGAAAGCAATGGACTAATGCTAAAGAGCACTAAGCAGAAGGGACATAAAGGGATTTGCTCTCCTGGCCAAAGTTAGACAAGAGTGGATGGAGAAAAATGTGGAAAATGAGAAAATGGGAATAACAAGGATTGTCGTCATTCACAAGAAACTTGGTTTTGAAGGAAGAAAAGCTCTATGATAGTAGCTAGAGAAGGGATGTAGGATCAACAGAGAGGTTTATTTATTTATTTACTTATTTATTTTTTGCAGTTTTGGCCGGGGCCAGGCTTGAACCGTCCACCACCAGTATATGGGGCCAGCGCCCTTCTCCTTGAGCCACAGGCACTGCCCCAACACGGAGGTTTATGAAAAGGTAAAAGAAAATGAAGGTGGGAATGTTCCTGGTATAAGAGTGTAATAGCATGTCCAGGAAAGACATGAAAGATAGGACTTGGGAGTTCAAAGGCTGGAAATGGCCAGGCGCAGAGGCTCATGCCTGTAATCCAGCACTTTGGGAGGCTGAGGGAGGAAGATTGCTAAAGGCCAGGAGACTGAGACTAACCTGGGCAACAAACCAAGATTCAGTCTCTAAAAAGAAATTTTAAGAAGAAATTAGCTGGACATGGTGTGGCACACCTGTAGTCCCAGCCACTCAGGAGGCTGAAGCAGAAGGATGACTTCAGCCAGGGAGTCTGAGGTTGCTGTGAGCTATGAGGACACCACTGCACTCTACTGTGGGCAACAGAGCAAGACCCAGACTAAAATAAAATCTTAAAAAGGCAGCAGGAAAAAGCCCCTCTGATGGTACTGGCCATAAATAGAAAGAGGAGCCCTGTTCTGATGTAAAGGAAGGGAAGAGGATAAATGCAAATGTAAGGCTTTACAAGTGCATGCTGGTTAGGTAACAGGAAATGGACAGTGGGGCTTTCTATCCACTCGCCTCAACTTTCTTCATAAGATAGAAGGAAAATCCATATCGTGGAGAGTCAGAGAAAAGGTTAGATTGAGGTTGGGGGAGATCAGAGGTTTTCCAGCAGTAGAGATGGTTTAAAACATGTGTTATTAGAAAGAGAAGTGCAACTCACTCCAGAAGGTTGTAGTAGGAGTGCCAAGCATTTTTGAGAACAATTTTGAGTTCTAATTTATTGACATGGGTATTTCCTCCCTCCCCTGCCCTGCTGTATGCCTGCTCAGCCTAAGAGATTTAAGTAGATCTAGCCTGGACTGTAACTGCACACACAGATATAGCGCTGAGTCTTAAGTTTTTGGTCCAAAGATGAACGTGCGACCCAAGCTGAAAACCTCACTGCCATTATCATGAAAGATGTGCTTTCCCTCTCACAGTTATAAAAAGCATAAAGAGGTGGGAGATAATTAAAGAATGTAAAATAAGTCTAAAAAATTAAAAAGCGCTCCACCTGCTGTGTTTCCAGATACAACACAAGAGTCAGCAGTTGTTGAAATCAAGTCAGTGTGAACGCTGGTCTCTCTATGTTCTCTCTGCATTTCCTTGTCAGGGACAGTGCAGAGGAAAATGCCATTAAGTCCATGAATCATCTACACTTGTGCCTGGCAGGAGACTTCTAATAATTTATACCTTCCATCTGGATGCAACTTAAAAGACTAATTACCAGTGATACCAACTAATACCAGTGATTAATGGGTGAGGGTCTTAAAAATGAGGCCAACAGGAGCCCCAAACTCAGCATGACTACGAACAGACACGAAGTCTTCCTTTGATATAAGCAGATGGTATTTAGAGCTTCCAATTTGATACAAGAAAAGACAGTCCCCTCATCAAGTGAATTATTTAAACTTCACTCTAATATTAATAATTGAATTTAAAATGTCTTTGCATTATCACCCCTACCTCTTGAATAACTAAGAACATAAAGAAGGTTTTGATAGAAGAAAAGGGCACCTGGCCCACCCTAGTTACCATTTATGGTTAATTATTATTAATATTAATAATTTTACATAAAAGCACACACACCTCGAGGCTTCGAAGTCCTTCCATAGACATTACAGATCGGGAAAGTCTTGGCAAACCACGCAGCTAAGGAAGTAATTAGCTAGTAAATCCTACCGAAAAAAAGTATTTAATCAAAATAAAAGTTGAGCTTCTGTATAGTATGTAATGACCTTTTCCTGAAAGATCGTATATTTCCTAGCCCCATTTTCACACCGGATCCAATTCCCACTGCCCTTTGAAGTCAAAGTCACCTTTGTACACAGAAGATTCAGACGGAAACTTGGAAGCGAATGAAGAGCAGACTTCTAGTCTGATCCCTGCTGCCTTTCTCAAGCAACATCCACGCTAAACACACAAGTGAGGTCACATTAAAATCATAAACAACTTGTCTTAGAGAATACTTTTTTCATAATTAGTCTTTATCTTTATTTATCTGTTTTAATTGACTTTCAAAATATTTTTGTAAATGGACAGGAGATATTGTATTCCATCTTACACGGAAGAGGAGAGAATTTGTCTAACTTGACTGAAACTGGATTATTAATCATCAGAGTTTATATCATCTCAGTTCATTATTCAAACCACTGTGTCCAAAGTTCTCAAACTTTTCTGTTTCCTACATACTTTTTTCTTTGTAATCCACAGCCTGCCACTTTCATACCATGTATCTCATTGACCTAATAATAAATATTCAGAAATCCAAGAATTCATCTTACTTATTGTGTTCTTAATAATGATTAACATAATATACAGGATAGAATGATTTCTTCACGCATAAAATGGAAATAATCTTATGAGGTAAGATTAATACCTGGAAAGCACATTGCACACTGCTTGACACAGTGTTTCATAAACAGTAGTAATTATTACAATGATAGTTTTATCTTTCTCCCTTTTCTTTTTTTTTTTTTTTTTTTTTGCAGTTCTTGGCCGGGGCCAGGTTTGAACCCTCCACCTCTGGTATATAGGACCAGCGCCCTACTCCCTTGAGCCACAGGCACCGCCCTCCCCCCTCCCTTTCTTTAGTTCACTTTTTCCTTTTCCCCTCTGAAATGGGCTATTAGTTTTTACTCTCACATATTACAGATCTCCCAGAACTGTGTCATAATAATTATCACCTACTCTTCCTCTTCTCTCTTAATAAATTCCCACATAGTCTTTTTTGGGGCTCATATCTAACTAATTTCTGTCAAACCTCTTCTCTTTGTAAATAATCTCCAAAGGCCTTTTGCAACTATCATCCCAGGAAATGTTGTGCTGTCTCACTGCCATTGTCCAATTGTCTTTTTGCTGTACCCCATGTGAATCCCAGCAGTTTCCCCCCACCTGTAATTTGCAACACTTATAAACAGCGCTCTCATCCTGTTCTTCTCTTAACTCAATAATCTACACACTTGAAGTCAGAGGAAATTCATCCTGGGTAAGTAGATTGTTACACTCATCAGACAGCAAGCAGCCCTTCCCAACTCCTGCCTTTCTGGCCCCTAGTACTTTCTTGCTTTTTAAACTGGGAAAGGGAGGTAGGATCTCTGACTCACACGGAGGCGGCGTCTAAGCCCAGTTCTGATTACAAGTGTCAAGTTCTCTCTGAAATATTTCTGAGGAGTGAGAGAACAAGCAGATTTACAGGGTACATACTTCACTGGTTTTTATTTTGGTGGTGCGTATAGATGAGAAAAGATTAAAAGCCCAAACAAATGTCTAAATCACTGTGCATGCTTCCACAGTACATTTCCCAGCCACTGGCACCATGGACAGCGCTCTACAAGGGAGAATAGTCCCTTGGCTTGCTCCTCCCAGGACATTTAAGGGGAAAAAAAAAAATCCCAAGGAATTAGGAGGGAAGTTCCAAATTGTCAAAATATCATCCCCTTGACATATATCATGGGGAAAAGTGATTCAATTTTTAATATGAGTTTTCTTTGGAGTTTTAAGTACCAAAAACTAATTCAAGAGTTTGGGTATGGTGTTAACTCCAGGTGTGATTTATATTTAAGATTTAAGGGTCTAGGATATTATTTCTTCCAGAAATACAAGTCTAGAGGAAGAATAATAAAGCGATTAGAAAACACATTTCTGTATGTCATGGTTCTGAACTCAAATCCCAGCCTGAATGCTTTCTAAACGAGTAAAATCAGACGAGTTACTTAACCTCTCCAGCACCTGAGCATTGAGTGTGATACTTAACTGCTCAACCTGTCCACACAGCACCTGTATAACGGGGTGTTAGTGCCTTGCTCTGATAGGTTCACAAAGAGCAACGTATGTAGTGTTATTTGCAACCATTAAACTTGTTGATAGCAACTATTATATGATATTTACTCTTTAAAAAAGGAGTATGGTCATAAACAAAGAAATGGATGCCTATAATTCAAGTTCCTATTTTACTGAGAGTGGAACATGGGGCAAAGGAGCTTTCCCTACCTTTTCGAGTAACACCAAACAAAACGTATTCCCCTCCCACCTGAAACTTATCTCCCTTCTCCATGTTTCAGTCAATCCCACGCTCTGTGGGCATCCTGCTTCAGACCACTCTCTCTCCTTTCCAATAGATGATGTCTCTCTGCCTTTGGTAGTGGGTTTTAATTTTTCTCAGTATTGAAATACTGGAGTCCACTGCTTATGCAGCCAACTTTCCTATAAAAAGAATCCAGGACTCAATATGCAAAGGAAAGACGTTTACTTCCAGGGGCTTTGGGCTAAAAAAAAATAAAGGTCAGATCACATGTGTGATCAATTTTGGCCTTTTGCATGTCAATTAACGCATTGTACTTGGATGTTTTATTGATAGTGAGTCCTACAGAGGGATGTTATTGTTCTCATACTTTAATGCCTTCGGGTCAGCATCGCACACACAGACATCCACTGGAATATATTCAAATGCAGAATTGCTAGCTCTATCATTTTAAATGATTTAAGCCAATGAAAGGACACTCCATTTGTTTGCTCAATAGTCAATTGAAATAGAAACGGTTAGCTGAGTGCATCTCCCTTGAAAGTGTCTTCCCCTCTAGTGCCAATTACAGAATATGAAAGGCACGTCCGCACAGCCTGCTCAGGATAATAAATCACTAAATTGGAAGCTTCATTTCCCTTGCTGATTTTGATAAGAAAATTAATAGAATTAGCACCTTATCTGCTGGACCAGGAGATTTGTATTATGAAAAAGAAGAGAAAGGAAGAAGAAAAAAAAAAAAGAATGAAAAAGAGAAAAAAAAATAAAAGAAATGTGTTTTCTATAGCCAGAACTGCCTGTATTTCTTCCTGGTGACAGGCAGACAGTTCATATAGTTTCTTTGGGCCCCTTTATGGGGATAAAGCTCTGTCAAAAACAATGCAGGAGACATTATCCATTATTGTCTGCTTGTTCTGTTTTCATGCATAATTAAAGCTGGACAAAACCCACACTGGATCAGACACTCAGCAAGTCTGCATCAAGCAAAGTCCAGCAGTGGTCCCGCTCCTGAGAAAGAAAAATTCTAAACAGATCGAAATTGATACCTGGTGAGATTAAGATTATTTTCCAAAAGAGGATTTTATTCTCTTGCATGTTCTTGGAGAAGGGGCCGTCGAAGCACGTTTCTTCTTTTTGTCCAGGGGAGGATAATTATTTGCAATAAAGCTGCTGCTCTCAGAATGGAAAGACAAGAGTCATTTGTTAAAGGCGATCCTTAGTAGCCTCCCGCCTGTTCCTTTTTTCTTTAAATATATATGAAGATCTGTAATTATTTCTTTGAAGACCATTTTTCAACAGCTGTAAATGATAATGAGCCAATCACTGTGTGCTCTCTTTTCTCTCGGCAGCTGCAAAGCTCCCCACTCAAAGCAATTAATTGATATTTGTAAAGTGCTTTGAAACTGAGAACTGGAGCCTCCTAAGTGCTAAAGATTGTTCTGACTCTGCTGCATTGGGAATGAGAAAAGCCAGCCCCTCTTCAGACAAACCTCTAAAGAATGACAGTAACAATAACCTAAAATTTTAAAACACTCAAGAAAAGATCCAGAATAGGGGACCTTCTTTAAAAACATCACTGTTGGTCACTGACGATTATTAGAAAGTGAGTCAACTGCTGAGCCGGGTAAACCTCTAAGGCTCTGCTACATATATCATTTTCACATGTTTATTCCAATGTGTCAGTTTGCACCACACTTGTTCTTAAAAAGCACTTCTCAAGCAATGTGTGTTGGAGAAACTAGCACTTGTTTGTACATGTCTAAGTTAAAACATTCATAGATGAGGCTCACGCCAGTAACCCTAGCACTCTGGGAGGCTGAGGTGGGTGGATCACTGCCATTCAAGAATTGGAGACCAGCCTGAGCAAGAGTAAGACCCTGTCTCTACTACAAATAGAAAAATTAACTGAGGGTTGTGGCAAGCACCTATAATCCCAGCTACTCAAGAGGCTGAGGCAAGAGGATCTCTTGAGCCCAAGAGTTTGAAGTTGCTGCACTCAACCACAACTCAACCCACAGCACTCTACTAAGGGTGACAGAGTGAGAGTCTGTCTCAAAACAAACAAACAAAAATACTCTCATAGATCATAAGACCAACTTAGAGAATGTTCAGCATCCTATCTCCATCTTTGAGTAAAAATATCCTACCAAACCAAAAGACACTATAGATTATCTGAAATATTCCTTATATTAGGAAATACTTAAACTCTGGTTATTGGTATAGTTTACAGCAGGCTTTATAGTTTCGTTCAGTATTTCAATTTGTTTAAATCTTAACTGATATTCCTACATCTCTGCCATATATATCACTGACAGCTTTGGTCATAAAAAGAGTCGGTCTGTCAACAGTACACATTCCAAAGCACAAGGTAAAAGAAAATCTTTATAGAGATACCTCACAGAGATAGATGCAATTGAAACATTATTTGTCAGGGCAGTAATTCTAGAGATGCAGTCGTAAAGCTCCTGGCATCCACTGCTGTTCAGAAGAGCTACGGGTAGCAAAATTCTGCCCCGATCATAGACCAAGTACATGGATCCTAAAGAGCAGCAGCTTGCTTGAAAATCCTATGTTGCTAAGCAATTAATTGTTGACCATTCAATGGCATTTCTTTATTAAGAAATGAAGAAAATTATAGATGGCTAGCACCACTCAGCCATTCTTACACACACACATTTTGAAACCAAAGATAGATATTTGTGAGTCAAACAATGGAACTAGTAAGTATGCATACATAATAACTGTACAAGCTGGGAAAAAATCACAGAATCCTACATGACAGCCATGTAGAAAGCAAAAAATGCAACCCATGCAAAGTTTCTTTTTAAAGGCGATAGCCAAGCTTGAAACTTTTAATTGTAAGAAGTTTTTTTTTTTTAGAGTGGCTTCAATGAAGACTTTGAACACTAGAAAATCTAAAATTATAGTTTAAACCTTCTCTATCATCAATTTCAACATCTATACAAAACTACAAAGTATCGTACAATTAAAACAAGGACCTGTGGGTTCTTTTTTCCTGCCATGCTGGATCTTTCCAGGTAAGCAAACAAGGCCAAAACTAATTTCTCTCTAAAAGTGCAAAGAGTGTCCAAAAAGGCCAATGAATAGCCCCTCTAGAATATGCACAGACAGAGGTAAAAAGGAGAAGAAAATCATGTTAGAGCTCCCCCCCATTCCAAATTGTTTAAAAACCTAATGTATTCCCCAGGACACGAGCTCTGCACCTGATTATTTGCTTTTAGAATATATATGTCCTTCCTTTTAGCATACCTTCCACTAATCTATCTCCTGTCAAAAGGTGGTTTTATTTAATATGCTGAACCTATCTTTTTTTTATTAAATCATAACTGTACATTTATGGAGTACAACGTGCTGATTTGATATACAATGTGGAATGCTTACATCGAACTGATTAACATAACCATCACCTCGCTTACTTATTTGTTGTGGTAAGACATTTATTCTTAATAGTTTTGAAATGTACCATTGCATTGTGCACATTAGGTGAGGTCCCACCAAATACCCTCATTCCTCCTGGTCTCCCCCCTCCCCTGCCCTCACTCTGCTCTTCCCTCCTTCTTTCTGGATTATTGTTGTGTTTTACTATTCAAATGAATGTGTAGGTGAACCTATCTTGACAGTTCTCTCCTCCATACAATGAGGAGGGCAGAAAAGAGAATCGCCTCACCAACTTCTCTTTCAACTGGAGCTGGGTTTTAGTTGAAAACAATGGCAATCAGATCACATGATCATATAACCAAAAAAGAGGTCATTTAAGAGAAAGAATACGAAACACTTCCTTGCAAACTTTTTATCACTTTATAATTATAATCTGATTTAATCCTCATAATACAAGAAAAACGTCATTGCTCTCATTTTAAAATGAGAAATCTGAGATTCAGCTAGACTAAGAATTTCGCTTTAGAAAATGAGACCCCATTTCTACAAAAGATAGGAAATTAGGTGGGCATGGTGGCATACACCTATAGTCCCAGCTACTCTGAAGGGTTAGGCAGGAGGATCACTTGAGCCTTAGAGTTGGAGGCTGCAGTGAGCTATGATGATGTCACTGCACTCTAGCTCAGGTGACAGAATGAGACTCTCTCAATCAGTCAAATCATTCAATCAATAAAATAAAGACTAAGCTGGAAAAAAAGAAAAGAAATTTTGCACACCAAAACTTAGGCTTACAACTGTGTAACTCCAAAGTTCATGCATTCTGCTAAGCCAAAAAAATTTCCCTTCCTTCTACAAACCAAATAACTTTGTGAGTTGATTGTCCATAGCAAATCACCTGCAGAATAAGAGCCATCAGTGTACTGTTGTGGTTAAGGGGCTGTACCATGAGTTCACAACTTACCAGCTGTGACCTTAGTGAGGAATAAAAGATGTCAATTTTGATGATTAAATAAAATAGCCCACACAAAGCTCTTAACAAAGCACCTACCATCTAATGAGAACTTAATACACATGTTTTGTTATTTCATTTTCAACGGTATTCATGTGGCAAGCTCAAAGCAACCCTTCTGTCATGATTTCCCTAATAAACAAATAAAATTGAATTTATTTTTAACTCCTAAAGAAACAGTAGCTGGGTAACATCATCCCGGTGTCTGCTAATCACCTGAACTGTTTTTCCAAATAACATCCAATGAATTCAACTTCAAGGACAGTTTTCATCCATTTCTGGGGTGGATACACCTTTCAAGACTTAACACAAGACTTTCTGCACGAATAGTAAAATTAGACGATACCTATTTCATATAAACAATAAGAAGCTAATCCCTCATAAAACCCAGTCCAATAAATCCTATTTTTAACCATGGATCAACTAACCTGCTGACCAAAAAACATCTCACAAATGCCTGGTGGCTAATACTCCTTACCTCATCATTTACATCCTGCCTCTGTTCATTGCCCACAGATGAACTCAAATCACACGTGAAGTATGTGAGCCTCTGCTCCCAAATTTCATTTGACCCATAATTTGTGATACCAGAAAGTCGATGGAGCAGAACTGGATTCTTCCTTCATAAGTTCAAAGATTTGTCAGGTTCATTAAAAACAAACAAACACTTGTTCTAGAAACGTGACAACAAGTTCAGACCTAGATCTTGTTTGCATTGCTGTATCTGAAAGTAAAAAGACACAGGGAAAATTAAGTGAAGCATACGCATTGTTCTTCTGCCACACATCTGCCATGCTATAACACATTAAAACTTTATCAGCCATCGGTGCCTTATATAAATTATTTTCTCAGCGTATTTCCAGTGTAGACCGTATGTGAGTAGAATTTTGTAGAGATGGTGACAAAAGAGGTTCAAAGAAAAAGATATTGCCCAAAGAGAACAGATCTGGGAGAGAGCCCTGGGTATCCTGGGATTACCTGAAGTCCCTGAAACCCCAGAGATCTGGAAAGGCTATTCAGAAAGAAAAGACAAAGGAATACCAGTTCAAGCCAGTTTTTTTGAGAGAGCCCTGGTGCTTGTCTTTGTTGGGATATATATTTGGTGATTAAAACAGCCAGAACCATCAGGTTCCTAGCCAATTTCAATGCTCCATCATTACAGGCTACAAGGCAATGTTTTTGTCTCCCTGAAGTTCCATATTAATTATTGTACTATGGTAATTAAAACAATTGGGGAAAGAAAAGCAAAGACTCATTTTTTTAAGCGCGAACAATTATATAATAAGGCTGTGTTTCAAATCAAAGGATGATAATAGATACTCAATAACTAGTGGTAAGTCAATTCCCTAACCAGCTGGGAAAAAATAAGGTGGATCTTTATCTTCACACAAGATAGAAAAACAAAACTGGATGAGTTAAGGGTCTAAATGCTAAAAATAAAAATATGGGCAACATCTTTATAATCTGGGTAGGAAGGCATTCCCAAACAAGACCCAGTGGCCTGAAGAAAATGATGGATAGATTCAACCAATAAGAAATTAAATGTTTCTAGGATTAAAAAATTCTATAAAAAATGTTTAAAAGATAAATTACAAATTGGGAAAAATGATAAATATATTTATAAGCCTAAGTAAATATAAAAACAATTATGGTAAAACAAGAATAATATCTTCAACAGCTATATATATATATGCAGCATTAATTCATTACAAGAGCAGATTATTTAAGGGAAGAGACAACCAAAGTTGACCTGTCCTAAACTTCTTACATTATCTGAGAAAAGAGTGAGAACACCAATTATCATTCGATTTTTACAATCTAAGCTTGTATGATATACAGGAAAAGTACTAAAGGAAAAATAAAATAACATGTGGCTTCCAAACGAAAGGGAGAAAATGAATTTAAAAGACAAGAAAAGAGAAAGAACCACAGAGGAAGTACCAGTAGAAAGCACATATTAAGGTTGGCTTTTTCAACCTAAGTACCTCAATAATTATATTAATGACTTCTCTAATTAAGAACATTTTCAGATTTGAATTTTTAAAAAGAAATTGAAGCAATAAATAAGACATATCCAAATGGCAAGACTCCCGTAAGGGTCAAAGTAAAAGAATATGAAATAACTACGATGCAAAAAACTAATCCAAAGAAAGTTGATATTGGGCGGGGAGTGGTAGCTCACACCTAGAATACCAGCACTTTGGGAGGCTTCAGCTGGAAGACTGCTTGACACCAGGAATTTGAGACCAACCTAGGCAACATAAGTGAGACCTTGTCTCTACAAAAAAAACAAAATAAAAAATTAACTGAGCATGGTGGCACATACCTATAGTCCTAGCTACTTGGGAGGCTAAGGCATGAAGGCACTTACAGCCAGGAGCTGGAGGTTGCAGTGAGCTATGACCATGCCATTGCTCTCCGGCCTGAACAAGAGTGTGAGAGCTCCTGTCTAAAAAAAAAAAAAAAGAAAGGAAGGAAGATTGATGTTAATAGTATATTAAAGAAAAAGTAGAAATAAAATGATATACATAATGATAAAAGAATCAGCTGACCACAAAGACAAAAAAGACAAAACAGGCCAGGAGTGGTGACTCACGCCTGTAATTCTAGCACTCTGGGAGGCCGAGGTGGGTGGATTGCCTGAGCTCAAAGGTTCCAGACCAGCCTGAGCAAAAGAGAGACCCTGTCTCTAAAAATAGCTGGGCGTTGTGGTGGGCACCTGTAGTCCCAGCTACTTGGGAGGCTGAAGCAAGGGGATCTCTTGCACCCAAGAATTTGAGGTTGCTGTGAGCTATGACACCACAGCACTCTACCCAGGCAACAAAGTGAGACTCTATCTCAAAAAAAAAAAAAAATGACAAAATAGTTCCATTTTGTAAGCATGTAACATCACCTCAAAACTTTTGAAGCAAAACCTGACAGAACTATGAGGAGAAATACAAATCTACACTTACAGAAGAGATTTTAAAATACCACACAAATCAAGGAAGATGTAGAAAATTTGAATGTAATCTGGCCATTTATTAATTTATTCAAAACTGCACTCAACACCTGGAAAACATGTAATACTTCAAAAAACACAGATCATTAATAAAACTTTTCTGTATGCTGAGACAGAAAGTTTCAAAAACTTTCAAAGCACTAGCATCATATTGAGTTTATTCTCAGTGTAATTAAGCTTAACCACAGCAAAAAACAAATAGCTGGAAAATTACCTACTATTTGTAAATTAAGCAATAAACTTCTAAATAACTCATAAGCAAAAGAAAAAAATCACAATGAAATTAGAGTATCATTTTAGTTGAATGTTAACAAAAAATACCAATTGCCAAAATTTGTGAGATGCAACTAAAGCTGAGTTTAAAAGGGGCATTTATAACCTTAAAGTAAATATTTAAAAAATAAGACAAACTAAAATTCAAGCAAGCATCCATCTCGATAAGTTTAAAAACAGCAAGTAAAACCAAGACATTAAAAGAAAAGAAATAATATAAAAACCAAAATTAGAGAAGTAAGAAAAAAATCAAATAGAGAAGAACAACAAAGCAAAAAGTTGGTACTAAAAGGAAAAATGAGTGAGACTAAGCAATTTTTGTAAAGTTACAAATAACCAACATCAGAATGAAAAGTAGACATCACTACAAAAAAAAAAGAAAAGAAAATAATAAAAGGAAATTATGAGCAACTTTATTACACTAAGCTAGAAAAGGTATATGAAATGTACAAATCCTTAAAAACACATCTTATTTGTTGCAACTGAAACAAGAAGAGATAGAAAACAAAGCAATCTTATAAATATAAAAATGAATTCTATATGTGTTAATTTAAACTTTCCCCTTGCTCTTCCACAAACAGAAAAACTCCTGGCCAAACAGCAAATTCCCTCAAACATTTAGTAAACAAATAATGCCAATTTTATACCAATACTTTCAAAAAATCGAAAAGCAGAGATCAACTTTACATGACCAGCTTTTCCTTACTAAGAAAAACTGACAAGAGCCAGGCATGGTGGCGCACACCTGTAATCCTGGCACCTTGGGAGGCCAATGCAGGAAGATCACTTGAGGCCAAGAGTTCAAGACTAGCCTGAGCAAGAGCAAGGATCTGCCTCTGTAAAAAAAAACAAAAAGAAAAATTAGCCAGGCATGGTGGCATGTGCACACCTACAGTTACAGCTACTTGGGAAGCTGAGGCAAAACAATCCCTGGAGTCCAAGAGTTTGAGGTTGCTATGAGCTATGATGACTCCACTGTACTCTAGCTCAAGCAACACATCAAAACCCTGTCTCAGGGGCGGCCCCTGTGGCTCAGTGAATAGGGCACCATTCCCATATACGGAGGGTGGTGGGTTCAAACCTGGCCCCAGCCAAACTGCAATAAAAAAATACCCAGGCATTGTGGCAGGCACCTTTAGTCTCAGCTACTCAGGAGGCTGAGGCAAGAGAATTGCCTAAGCCCAAGAGCTGGAGGTTGCTATGAGCTGTGATACCATGGCACTTTACTGAGGGTGACATAGTGACACTCTGTCTCTTAAAAAAAAAAAAAAAAAAACCTGTCTTAAAAAAAAAAATTATGAGAAAAGAAAATGACAAGATCTACAGAAAGAATAGCACCAAAAGAGAAACCTATGTTAGTAAATATAACATTTTTTTTAGTATTTTTATCTCTATAAAAGATAATTGATGACTCCTAACAGGTATGAGGTTTCTTTGGGGAGGGGATAAAAATGTTCTGGAATGGTGATGGTTATGTTACCTTATGAATATACTAAACACCACTGAATTCTACACTTAATAATGAATTTTATAGTATGTTAATTATATCTCAATACAAATCAATAATAGATTTTAATAATTGAGTAAACAAGACTAATAACAAGACTAATGTATAGTAGAGTTTGTAATATATGTAAAAGAAAAATACATGGCAGAAATAGATGTTAATTCTCTCTCAAATTCATATGTAGATTCAGTGCATTCCCATCCAGAATTTCAGCAGGATATTTTTATGCAAGTTGACAAGTAGATTCTAAGATTCAGATAGAAATGCAAATGTCCTGAAGAGCCAAAACAACTGTAGAAAGGAAGGACAAATTTGGAGGGCCCAGTAGAACATAAAAATTTTTAAAACTGAAGATACTACTACTCTCAAGAATACAGAGTGAGAGAAATTACCTTATGATAATGGTCAGGAGTCTAAATTGCATACTTCATATTGGACCAAGGTTATCCAACCTGTGGTCTGTGGGCCTCATTCTGATTTTGCTTATCATGGTGTCAGATATCACAAAAAGTATGCACAGACCCCCTTTATTTTCTTTTTCTTTGATAATCAGCTTTCATTAGTGTTTGTGTATTTAACGTATAGCCAAGAAAACTCTTATTCTTCAAATGTGTGGCAGAAAGGAAAAATAGTTGGACACCCTGGTACCCTGTGAACCAGCAATTGCACACCTTCTATACGCTAACATGCCCACCAAAAGGCAGGAATGACCAAAAAAGTTCATAGCAGCACTCCTCATAATAACCCCAAACTGAAACAACTCAAATGTTCATCAGCAGAATGGATAAATTGTGACAGATTTATAAAATGGAATTCTAAATAATGAAGATAAATGACATGGATAAATCACATAAGCATCATGTTGATTGAAAGGAACTAGATATAGCTTGGTCACTCAGAGTGTATATAATTTTGTAAAGTCAAAAATAAATGAAAATAATCCATGATAACTGAGTTAGAAAAGAATAAGAAAAACTACAAGCGGAGGAGCACAGTGGCTCACACCTGTAATCCTAGTACTCTAGGAGGCCGAGGGGTGTGAATTGCTAGAGTTCAGGAGTTCAAAGCCAGCCTAAGCAAGAGTGAGATCCCCACTCCTAAAAATGGCCAGGTGCTGAGGCAAGAACCTGTAGTCTCATCTACTTGGGAGGCCGAGGCAACAGAACTGCTTGAGCCCAAGAGTTTGAGGTTGCTATGAGCTATGATGCCAGGACACTACCAAGGGCCACAAAGTGAAACTCTGTCTCAAAAGAAAAAAAAAGGAGAGAAAGAAAAAGAAAAACTATAAAATAATTACTACAAAATAACAAGAAGATATGGGTTGTCTTTAGTGGAAAGCCAGAGGGCATTCATTACAAATGGGCAACCACAGAAACTAAGACACTGGCAATGTCCATTTTCTAGATTTAGATAATGGTTACATGACATTTACTTTACAACAATTCTTTAATTATTTGCATTTATTTTTTAAACATATTTTCATTACTGAGCTATATTGCAAAATAGAAACACTAGAGAGTGGAAATATATTTCTGTGGAAGTAGTATTTGGATTGTGGCGATAGTCTGTATCTGCTATTTTTATTCTATATAGACTATATTTTCTAAATCTAAAACAGATAAATATATAACATGGAGAAATGAAAGACTCTGAAATTTCTGGGAGTAAAACGATAGAGAATGGAAGTTGAATCTATAGGAAGAAATAGCTCCTGTTCTTACCTAACTTAAAATCCTTGGAAGAGCAGTAGGAAAGAGCAAATAATTCTTATGCCTCTTTTCTTTACTCAATCAAAAGCACTTAAGCTCCTTCCAGGAGTATATAATAACATAAATATGAGTAATGGAATTGATTTTTTATCAAACATACAAGAGTAAATCAGATGAGCTCTGTTCCCTTCAAGGTATTCATCTCGGGAAGTTAGACACTTTTTGCAAGTGAAGCTTTTATTAAGGCAAACATTTTGGCATGCCTCTTGGAGAATTGCTTTCAGAGCCTGTGGCATTCTTTTAATAACCTCCTGGATGGTAAATTCCGCCTCTGAGAACGAACTAAAAAAGTTATTTGGCTCTCCGTCTGATAAATAACACACATAAACTTGGTCATTCAGAGTGTATTGATTTGATTCAAAAATTAAAGTATGGCTGCCAAGAAATGGGGACTAGTCTTAGAGGAAATTACCGAAGAAAACTTCCTTCCAAAAAATACTGGGAGCCATAAGAGCATCATTGAAATAAGTCACTTGCATTTTAAGTAACTCCTTTGGAGACGAGCACGTCTGCCTTACCACAAATGTTCACTGCAGTCCCCTCTGTATACCCGGCACTGACCCAGACCCCCTCAGGGATAGATCCCAGAACACGAGGGACAAACTCTTGCTTCACGCTACTCAAATATATTCCTATTAACAATCTGCCTCATGATTTCGTTACATTTGTACTCTTGGAATTTGCATATGTAATGGCTATCGTGAACATCTCTGCATCGCCTTTACAGTAGTTTACACTATTATAGGACATTGGAGGCCAGTTCAGCGTTTCTGTCCCCTTGTCCAGCACAATGCTACACGCACATAAGAGAGTAAGTATCCAAACTGCAAATCCAGCGCAAAATCAAGAGTTGCTTACATTTAGCTGCAGCGCTCTTCGTAAAGAAATGTAGTTAAATACTCGTTGAGCTTTTCTGTTTGTTTAACAAGATTAGCCTTAAAAATTTACTAGAACATTTATAAAAACGAGAGTATGATAGGTTCCACCGAGCCTTGTAGGGAAGATTTGGGCAGGGAGGGCCTCCAATTGCGCAGCAAGGGCAGGGAGCACATTTTCTAAGGTGCCAGGGGAGGGACCACCCCACCCGCGGAGTGGCTCATGGCTCAGTCGCCACGCACCTCACTACTAATCAAACGTGGTGGGGGGTCCTGGAACACTAACCGAGCTGTCAGAACCGAGGTGTCAGAATTTTGCCATTTCCCCCGCCCACAAAGCCACCGCCACCAGCACCTCTACGTCCCTAATCGTTGGGCACATCATCACAAACCGTCTTTTCTATTTTAAAGGTGAACTTGGAAAAGGATTTGCTGACCATTCAAAGTCCGATGCCCCAACCCCTCTGCAAAGAAGCACCCAGTTTTGTCTCTCCGTGCAATCTGCACCTCCTTGGAACAGGGTCGCGAGCAGGAGGGACTGGGGCCCCGCCGCGCGTGGCAGGCTGCAGGGCACCCGCTGTGCGTGGGGCCGGGCCGGCGCCCCGCAATTCCGCGCCCGCACCCGCACGGAGGGGGCTCCTTGCTGGCGCCCAGCCCAGCCACGCTGTCGCTTCCCCGCTGAGGCGTTCTGTTTTCCAAGTCTGAGTGCTTTTTAATTAGCCTTCAATTTAACTACAACCGTAACGGGCTCCTGGCCGACTTCGCGCCCACCTGGCATCCCCCGCGCCCTCCCGCTGCACCTTTGCGGGCGCCCGGCCCACCCATCCCAGTCCCGCAAGAAGCCCGGGTGGGGATAACGCTCCTGGCGGCCAGGGACTCCATGGATTCTGTTTACCGCCGTCCCTGCCAGGTTGCTTTGTGCTTTGAGGGGGCAGGTTCCCACAGGCAGAAGCTTATTGTCGTTTTCTGGTAAGATTTTATTCCTTGCCAGGTCTCCTGGATATTTTCAACACCACCACGTGTGATGGAGGAGGGTGAGAGAGGAAGGGCTTTATAACGGTGTGCAACTGATTTCTAAATTCACATGCAGAGGTTTGGGAAGAGGATGCTTTTTTTTTTTTACAAGTTTCATTTATTGTTTAATTATTTTGTTTTGTTATTTCTTTTTACAAATTTATAATTAATTTATGTGTTTAAAAACTAAAAAGAAAAAAATTTTTTTTTCCCTGGAGGAAAAGAATCAAAAGTATGAGCAGCAGTAGATGAAGACCCATCAGGATCCGAAATGCCTTCCCCATCTGGGAGTCTGGAGTCTGTCCCCTGGCCTGGCCTGCCCAGAATCAGCTGAGCACTTCCCCACCTTGCTGCCTCCCACCAGCCGGCAAGGTGGTCAACCCAACCCCCAACATCCAACACAGCCCCAGAACTGCAGCAGGAAAGGCCTCTGTTAGAAAAGAATCAATATCTCTCTCTCTCTCTCTCTCTCTCTCTCTCTCTCTCTCTCTCTCTCTCACACACACACACACACACACACACACACACACACACACGCTGACCAAGATAGCCTTAACATTCTCTTCAGCTCCATTAAACTTTAGAGAGGCTTCTTCCTGATAGGCCCCTGACCTCCTGCTCCTAAGAGCATTTACTTTAGAAAATTTGCAATTATAAATTCTCTCTCTGCCCCCTGTAGATGTAAATCTCCCAGCCTCCTGCCAGTTTCACAGCTCAAGAATGCCCTTCTCTAGGACCTGGGAGCCATCCCTTTGAAAATGTAATGGCTAGAAATGACGTGCTCCTTGTCTCCCAGCCTCTGTGTGAGGGTAGGAGCCCTCCTTTAATAAGGGACAATTAGCCAACACAGGTGGCCTAATCAGATGGATAATCACTTGGACAACTTGCCCCCCACCCCCACCTTGTCCACCAGTAGTTTCCAATAGCTCACCCTGACACTTAAAACCCCTCCTGCCTGGCAGATGGCATCTCTAGGACCCTGGGAAGTTACATGAGGATATCAAACGTCTGACAATGTCCAAGAACAGATTAAGAAGACAGAAGTCCAGGAATGTACTTCACATAGCCAGCCAAAAAAACTTTAAGGCTAAAAAGAAAGCAAAACCAGTTACCACTAATTGTAAGAAGATAAACATAATGAATGATGAAAAAGTTAATGGAAGAAATAAAACTTTTGTAAATAGACAAAAGGAACTTGCACACTTCTCAAAAGGCCTTTCTCTTGAACCTGTGCAGAAAGAATTGATTCCTCAGTGGCGTCATGAAAGTGACCCAGTTAATGTTGACAAAGAGATAAGATGAACGGCTCAGTTGTAATACAGTGGTGATGCATCTAATTCCCCCAAAAGACCAATAAATTAAATGTTTTATACAAAAAAAAAAAATACACCTCCTGCCATTTGTTTCCGAGAAATTCAGTTCAATTTCTCCCTTATTGCAACAGCCTGGGACCGTAAAACTCCTAGACGAGAACATAGGGGAAAGGCCTCTTGACACTGATCTCAGCAATGACTTTTTTGGATATCACTCCGAAAGCTGAGGCCACAAAAGGAAAAATAAATAGATGGGACTACAATAAACCAAAAAGCTACTGCACAGCAAAGTAAACAATCAACAAAATGAACCACAATCTCTGGCCTGGGAAAAATATTTGAACCGTGTTATCTGTTAAGGAGTTAATATTCAAGCTTTTTTTTTAAAAAAAAAAAAACTTTATTACAACTCAATAGCAGAAAAAAAAAAACATAATTTTTTCAAGTAAGTGAAGGACCTTTAACATTTCTCCAAAGAAGACACAAAAATGGTTCAAAGCCTGTGATCCCAGCACTCTGGGAGGCCGAAACGGGTGGATTGCCTGAGCTCAGGTGTTCAAGATCAGCCTCAGCCAGAGCAAGACCCCATTTCTAAAAATAGCCCAGTGTTGTGGCAGGCGCCTGTAGTCCCAGCTACTCAGGAGGTTGAGGCAAGAGAATCACTTAAGCCTAGGAGTTTGAGGTTGCTGTGAGCTGTGATACCACAGCCGTCTACCAAGGGCGACACAGTGAGACTGTTTCAAAAAAAAATGCTCAATATAATTAATCCTCAGGGAAATGCAAATCAAAACCACTATGAGATACTTCCTCTCACCTCTCAGGGTGGCTATTATCAAAAAGTCAAGAGTTGGAAAGGGTGTTGAGAAAAGGGAACCCTTGTACGCTTCTTTCTGGTGGGAATGTAGGTTGGTAAACTCATATGGAAAACGGTATGGAGGTTTCTGCAGAAATTAAAAACAGAACTACCATACGACCCAGGAATCCCTCTTCCAGGTATATGTAAACCCAAAGGAGATGAAATTACCACCTTGTAAAGATAGCTACACTCCCAAGTTCATGGTAACATTATTCACAGTACCCAACATATGAAACAACCTAAATGTCCATCAACAGCTAAATGAATAAAGAACCTATATTATAGCTGAGCATAGCAGCTCTCGCCTATAAGCCCAGCACTTTGGGACACTGAGGCAGGAGGACTGCTTCAGGCCAGGAGTTTGAGACCAGCTTGTACAACATTATGAGACCTCATCTTTACGAAAAATAAAAACATTAGCCAGGTGTGGTAGCATGTGCCTGTCATCGCAGCTGAGGTAGGAGGATCACTTGAGCCCAGGTGATTGAGGTTGCAGTGAGCTATGATGATGCCACTGCATTCCAGACTGGGCAACAGAGCAAGATCCCATCTCCCAAAAAAATGTACTATAGTCTAAGTACAGAATGGAATATTATACAGACCTTAAAAAGAATGAGATCCTGATATTTGCCAGAAGGTGGATGAAGCTGGATGACAGTATGCTAAGTACAATAAGCCAGAAGTAGATTAAGTCTTACAATTCTTGCAATTTCTTTCCTTAGGATTTCATAATTCTCTTTGAAAAGATCTTTCACTCTTTTGTTAGGTATATTCCTCAGTATTTCATTCTCTTTGAAGCTCCTAATGGGCACAATGTAGGATCTCCCTTTTATGTAGAATCTCTTTTTTCAAAAAAGTGAAAAATATACAGAGAAAGGGAAACAGTAGTTGCCAAGGGACAGGGCGTAAGGAAATGGAGAGAGACAGGTCAGAGAATACCAAGCAGCACATAAAGTCATTCACATGTTTGGGAAAAAACTGATACAGACAAAGTTCCTAGAACTTGTAGCCTTTTGATAGTAACTGGCACTTAAGATAAAATTTACTTTAGCAAACAGAAAAGCAAACATGGTAACTCTGAATTTTTCATTCACAATTTGATCAAACGATATAAGTACACAGGCTTTCTATTTGGGTGAGGATACGACAAGACTAATCTGACAGTGGTTGCAGTTGTTATGCATAAAGATGTGGACAGGAAAGAAAGATATGAATTGTCTAACAAAATAAATGAATACTTGGCTATGAAGATTTACAGTCAAGAAAGATTTTTAGAAACCAGTAAAAGGAAGGCTGGTAAATATTAATATAATAAGAATGCCTCCTACATGAAATTCTCTGGATAATCTCTTAAAGCTATATAAAGGCAATTGCAGGAAATCAATCACACACCCTGCTAGAGGGAGAGTAAAATTACACAATGATTCTGGAATTATTTGGCAATATAGATCAACTTCCCTAAATAAAAATCTCCTTATACTTTTGAACCAGAAATTCTACACTTATGAATTAAGCCTAAGGAAATTTTTGTGTTATTATATATACAGGGTGCACGTAAAGTTTATGTGCAATTTACTATTTTAAACTGTTTTTTAATAGTTTGGGATTCATTGAGGGTACAAAAAATTAGGTTACACTGATTGCATTTGTTAGATAAAGTCCCTCTTATAATTGTATTCTGCCCCCCTCCAAGAGGCATGTCATACACCATAAAAATTGCATCAATTTTTATAAGGAATAAAAGATGTGGGTTGAGATTTAGTCTTTTACATGTGGTTATCCAGTTCTGCCAGCACCATTTGTTGAATAGAGATTCTTTTCCCAAGCATATCCTTTTGTTTGGTTTATCAAAGGTCAGATGGCAAATGACTGGTTTCAATTCTTGCTTTTCTATTCTTTCCCATATCTCTATGTCTCTATTTTTGTGTGCCAATATCATGCTGTTTTGATTACTGTGGACTTGTAATGTGGCCTGAGGTCTGGTAGGGTGATGCCTCTGGCTTTATTTTTATTACTAAGAATAGCCTTAGCTATGTGAGGTTTTTTCTGGTTCCATACAAAATGAAGTACTATTTTTTCTACTTCTTCAAAATATGATGTTGGTACTTCAAAGGGGATCGCATTGAATCTGTAGATTGCTTTGACTAGAATGACATTTTGATAATGTTGATTCTTCCCAGCCAAGGGCATGGTATGTTCTTCCATTTGATAGTCTCTTCTGTAATTTCTTTCCTTAGGATTTCATAATTCTCTTTGAAAAGATCTTCCACCTCTTTTGTTAGGTATATTCCTCAATATTTCATTTTCTTTGATGCTCCTAATGGGCACAATGTAGGGGTATATGGCACATCTTTTGGGTGGGACACAACTACAAGATGGACTCTACCTAACAGATTCAAATATTGTGACCTGTTGTTTGTACCCTCACATTAACCTGAAATTTTAAAAAAAAGTAAAACCTGATGAACAATCAAAATATCCTATGATAAGGCTAAATATATATGCTAGTTATTAAAATAATTATTAAGGGGGCCAACTAAGGTGCCTCGCACCTGTAATCTTCTGTGGGAGACCAAGTTGGGAGGATCCCTTGAGGTTAGGAGTTAAAGGCCAGCCTGAGCAAGAGCAAGACCTGCCTCTACTAAAAATAGAAAAAATTAGGTGGGCATTATGGCACAGGCCTGTAATCTGAGCTACTCAAGAGACTGAGGCAGGAGGATCCCTAGAGCCCAAGAGTTTGAGGTTCCTGTGAGCTGGGATGATGCCACAGAACTTTAGCCTGGGCAACAGAGTAAGACTCTATCTCAAAAAAGTATTATTATCATGTTCTACATTATTAACATGCATAGATCTCATCTACTAATCACAATAACAGTATCTTCCCTGGAGAAAACCAAAATTTAAAATGTCACATAAACTCATTAAATTAGGAGCATGTGCATTTCACTATATTTAATTTTACCTTTGTCAAAGAAAGCAAAAATACATGAACTCTAGTTTATGATGTGCATGCTGAAGTGTTTATGGCCTAAATTACTAATATCTGCAACTTTAAAATGATTCAAAAAATCAGGTGCTTTGGTAGATAGGTAAAAAGATGGAGAGATGGAATGATATATATTAGAGCCAATATAAAAAAAGGTTAATTGTCAAAAAAACAGCTGTTTATAGCAATAGCCCACTTTGGTTATATGTCTTTTAAAAATTATATATTGACCAAATTTTTCTCATAATTCTATAAAACTTGAAGTCATAGAAGCATAGTGAAAAGAAAAATAGAAGGAAAGACTGAAAGACTGGACCAAAATGTTGAGAGAACTTAGCTCTGGGAGTACTTTCCCCTCTCTACTTTTGTGTGTTTTCTTGTGTTTACACTATAAGTGCATATTACTTTCATAATTATAAAAATGAAATTATGGCCAATATCCACTCATCTCTCCTTTCTTGATAAAAGAACCCCAGCAGCTCAGGCGAGCATGCGAGAGGCCAGCTTGCGGAAGTGTGAGCCTCTTGTTCAGCCTCGTGGGTCATGCAAGTAGGTTCTGGCGGAGATGGAAATCGTATGGTGCTTTTAGAAGGGAGCACTCTTTCTTAAGAATGGAAACAACAATGGAGACTTTACCTCTTTTGTGTTTACATGGATGGAGCTGGAACATATTCTTCTTAGCAAAGTATCTCAAGAATGGAACAATTTTTTAATTATTGTTTCATAATTTTCCCCCCACTAGTCTCTCTTCCATGCTTCTAGAAATTCTGTTAGATAACAATTGGCTTTGCATATTTTTGTCTTGTTATTTTCCTAATATTACATCACCTTTAAGTTTTGTTCCCTGTTCTCAGGTATTTCTTATTTTTTTCATCAAATTTTCTTTATGTTTTGGTCACTTGTTTTAAATTTCTAGGAGATATTTCTTGTTTTTTTCTCCTTTTTCTTGGTGTCCTGTTATTACTTTATGATGCAGAATCTTTTTGAATGCATATAAGAACAGAAATTTTGTTTTTTATCAGATGTTAGAGATTTTCCTTTGATTAAGAAAAAGTATTTTTCTCTTTGTTTTACCTATCTTTCTCTTTTGTTCTGAAGACTTTCTTGAAATATGTGGTAAGGCCTGGCAATTTATATATCTTAAGAAAAAAAGGATGACTGTGTTGATAGGGTCTTTGCATTTATGGGTTGTTTACTTCCTATCTGTTTTACTTTAGTGTTAGCAGACAAATGGTTTTGATGCCAAATGTTAATAATAAAATAGCATCTCTCATTTTCCCCAGATATTTTTTTTAGTTTAGTAAGACAAACAAATAAAAAACTTACCAATATTTAGCCCAGGAGAGAGGGAGAATCTGTTTCCTCTGTAATGTGCCTCATAAGAGAAATTATTTGAAATCTTAAAAAAGCAAAAGAGTATTAAATATTTCTTTAGTTGATTTTTGGGATTTATGCTTTATTGTCTGTACTAATTTCCCCTCTCTATGGGAGTAGAGGTTAAGTTTTTACATTTGTCTTTCATAAAGATGTAATTAATTCCTGTCCAGTAGGGTAGATAAAGTTAAAGATTGTGGTGTATGTCCTGAGTGAACATGAACCAGCTCTGTATCTAACCAAATTAGCTCTCAGACCCTCCTATATCATTTGTTAAATTGCTTCTCTATCATTTTACTGGCCCTCTCATATATTGAGTTGAATATCTTTGGCATATGTTTGTTTTACATTAATATGAGAATCATGCTCTTATCTTCTTGAGTGTTCTACTTTACAGCTATTATAGCCTAATCAAACAGAGGACATCTAGAATAAGTCTAGGGTCTGATAAAATAAAATGTACTTATTTTCCCCAAGGGGAAATACACTCCAGAGGAATTCTCCTAGGACTCAGGAGGAGAGGTTATCTTCTGTAAGGTTTAGAGTTTCACTAAGGATTTCTGAAGAGGAACTACAACAAGTAGTAACCAGTTCTGGATTCGTTGCTCTTTCTGAGGCAGTCTTAGAAGCAGGGAGATCAACAAGGCACTGAGGTCTGCCACAGAGTAAGGAAGGCCACAACCCACCTGTAACCTGTAAGCTCTCATTTCCAGATGTCCCACCTTTGGAGAATAAACCAGTGAATGTTTTTAATATATTGATTTATTACCTCATCTGTAATTCCTGTCTCCCTAAAATGTAAAAAACCCAACCGTAACGTCATGACCTCTGAGTCCACTTGCTCAAGGGTTCTTGGGTGTGTCTCAGGTTACGGTCCTCAAATTTGGCTCAGAATAAACCTCCTTATATTAAAACTTATTTTTAAAAAGTAAGGAAGACTTGATAATTCAATATCCCCAGTAATAAATAAAATTACAAAAATGTCTGGGGCATCATTGTAGTAGCCAATCACAGAGGGCTCTATCACAGGGGTCCTCAAACTTTTTAAACAGGGAGCCAGTTCACTGTCCCTCAGACTGTTTGAGGGCTGGACTATAGTTTAAAAAAAAAAAGCTATGAACAAATTCCTATGCACACTGCACATATCTTATTTTGAAGCAAAAAAAAAACAAAATGGGGGCGGCACCTGTGGCTCAACGGAGTAGGGCGCTGGCCCCATATACTACAGGTGGTGGGTTCAAACCCAGCCCTGGACAAAAACTGCAAAAAAAAAAAAAAAAGAAAGAAAGAAAGAAAAAGGAACAAATACAATATTTAAAATAAAAATGGCACCCCCTATCTGCAAAAAAAAAGACCTCATAACTTCAGAAAAAAGAGGCCCCCTTTAACCACTAAAAAAGGCCCTGCTAACTGCAAAATTCAAAAAAAATAGACCTCATAACTTCAAAAAAAAAATCCTAACTTGTTCTTACCTCAGTCCTCAGGCAGCAGCAGGCTCTGCACAGGCAAGCTTTTGACTCCTCTGATCAAGAGTCTCAGTCTCACTCAAGACTAAGAGGAGGAGTTGAGAGACAGAGAGAAGGAGGGGAGTTGGAGAGTGCAGCACACATTCCACACATGCACACTGCGGCCTGGGATGAGTCCGCTGCTCAGCAGGATAGCAAAAACACCTGGTGGGGAGAGACAGAGAGAAGAAAGGGAGTCCCAGAATGCAGCACACATTCCACACATGTGCACAGCGGCCCAGGATGAGTCGACTAAGCATGACAGGCACAGACAGGAGGGATAAATGTCCCCGGCGGGCTGCATGTGGCCTGTGGGCCATAGTTTGAGGACCCCTGGTCTATCATAACATTTAACAACTGTTACATTGTCTTGGGCAAAATAGTATTTTGTGTTAACTGTGCAGCTGGCTTTGTCCGTTTTTGTCTTCGGAGCCTACAAAATGGCAAGTTGTTGTTTTCTTTTTCAGTTGAAGTTGTTTTTGCCCTTTTACTTCTAGACAAGTTTTGACTCTTTCATAGTAAAAGAAGGTAGAGATGGGAGGTGAGGTGGTCATTTAACATGCCTTTAGTCTCTCTTTTAAATCCCATTTCTCTCTCTGACCTTTTATTTAACAATGCCACTTCTGATTTTGGAACAGGGGTTATAAAACCTTTCTTGTATAATGGCAGATAGTAAATATGTTGAGTTTTGATAGACAGGCTTAGACACAACTAGTTATTTGTGCTATTGTAACCTGAAAACAATAAAAAGAAATACATAAATAAATAGACGTAATTGTGTTCTAAGAAGACTTTGCTTACAAAAACAGCAGATTAGAGCTGACCCATGGGCTGTGATTTGCTTGCTCTAATCCAGTTTCTCTGGCTTCTACCCATAATGATCAGCTTCTTTCTCTACTATAGTTCCTATGATACCTTTTCTAAATGGTAGCTTCCTTTACTTACTCATCTTTCAACGTCCACATTGGTTTAACTTTTGCTGAAAGTTTTTGTATTTCTTGAAATCTATCATTTACTAATGGTCCTTCTTTCTATCAGCTCATTATTACACATTTCAGTTTCCTTTGTTATCTATTCAGTGGGTTCTTTTGTGAGGTGGGAGGCAAATTCTTGTGTTCACTTTGTCATCTTGAACTGGAGACAGTGGAAAAACATTTTAATAAATGTGACTCAAAATAAAGTCCTTGTGTTGCTCATTAGGGTATGCCTAGAATGACAGTGTTGTCATCTGTCAGCATTTCTTAAGGCTCCACATTTGCATTTCGTTGCACTATTGAATAATGTAGGCAGAGTTTCCCGTCTAAAAGAGCTTCATGCACACAACAAGATAGGAGCAACCTGGAACCAAATTAACAGAATAAATAAAGCATAACATTAGTGAGTACTAATGTATATTCAGTAAATACTGATAAATGTTTATATGAGATAGAACTCTGTAAGAGACCTGATTCTGATAAAGTAACAAGTTTATTAGAGACATACAAAAAAAAATTAAGATTCAATGTTTCTATTTGACTCCCAATTATCACTTCCCCTCTTCTTTGGGTTCTTTTGTGAAGATACAAATAGAAGATGCCAAACGAAGATCAAGTGTTTATAAATAGTGATCCATTAAATTTCCTAAAGTACAGAGTTTCTGAAAAGTCTAGATTGGAGAGCATACCTGGGATTTGAGGCCAAGGGGGAAACATGCTGCTACTTACTGAAAATTTACCCTTTAACTTCACTGAGTTTTCAAAGCAGACTCCAAATATATATATTCAGCCAGATGCATAAAGAGTTGCAGCCCTCCTTGGAGACCTGGTCACCTTACCAGAGTATATTGGGTGTGGAGATTTGCTTCCAGAAGATTCTTTTACCATGTGGGAGGAGAAATGAGGAGAAAGGCTTAACTGGACATAAGAATGCATGAGACAGGGCGGTGCCTGTGGCTCAGTGGCTAGGGCACCAGCCCCATACACCAAGGGTGGTGAGTTCGAACCCGTCCCCAGCCAAATTGTAACAAAAAATAGCTGGGCGTTGTGGTGGGCACCCTGGAGTCCCAGCTACTCAGGATGCTGAGGCAAGAGAATTGCCTAAGCCTAAGAGGTGGAAATTGCTGTGAGCTGCGATGCCATGACACTCTACCAAGGGCGACAAAGTGAGACTCTGTCTCTAGAAAAAAAAAAAAAAAAAGAATGCATGAGACAGACATCAAGAGAGAGTGGCACAGTTCTTACATGGTTGCAGGAAGATGAGGCCCAATGGAGAGAAAGAGCTCCCAAACGCCATGTTTATAGGAGGAAGGGCTTTATTTCAGCCGGCGGAAAATAGGGCATAGAAGAATTCAAAATGGCCATGCTCCCAACTGGCTTGTCTTTCTCTTTTTATCTCCAATCAAAAAGTTCCAACCCACAGGTACTTTTCTCATTGGTCAGTCTGAATCAAGCAGGAGATGCTGTTCCAGCCCCCCACCCCACCAGAGGATTTCACAGAAAATGGAAATTTCCAGGTTCCAGGAGGTTAAATCTACAAGTTCCTAAGAGCTAAGTCACCATAGAGAGGCCCCTGCAGGTGAATCCTTGTGGTCTCCTTAAGAAGACCTGTTCTCCTAGACCTCACCTTTCTCGGGTATCCTCTCTCAATATAAGTGACACGGTATCGTTGTCTATTGGTAAAAGTGCCTGATAGATATTGAGTCCTTACCAGAGACATTAGCTCTTCTTTCAGCCTTAGAGTGAATAAGAGATGGAAAGGAAAACAAGGATTCTCTTCAATGTTCTTTGTATGGTCGAGAGAAGTAGAGATATATTTGTTTGTGGTAAAAGAAGTGAGAGCTAAGAATAAAAGGGCTCTCTCTACCCCTGCCCCAAAAAGTCATTACAGAAATTCAGATTATCCTATAATATAAATGCAAGAAACATTCCATTAAATATCTTAATCTATAACATAGGTATGGTCATGCAGAAATGTTTTGTTTTTTTTTTCCTTAAAATGTAGGTAATTTTACAAAGAAAAGGAAACTTGAGGATTATAAGTAAATAACCAAATACCTGATGGGGTTTAACCACTCATAAGTTGGCCTACAATGTGTATCTTTTAATGTTATGAATTTATGAAGTTCATTTACTTTACAGCTAGCAAATGCCAGCCTGAAGTCATACAAGCAGAACTTTGCATATATCTTCTTTAACAGCACATAGACAGATAGTTATCAGATTTGGGCTTCCGAGGCCTGCCGCTGAGGCTGTGTCATCTGCTGGAGGATGTTTATGCAGCACAGCGTGACTTATGAAAGGTAACAAGTAAAATGAATCATCTTGACTCCTTGTCCTTATTTTGAAAAGAAAAAAAAAATTGAACAAGCTTCCACTTGATGTAAAATTGAAAGTGAAGCACCCAATGTTCTATGGTGCGAGCAGCATTTTTAAGAGGGTTAGCTTTGGGAATGTAGCTAAGATCTAATCCAAATTTACCAAGAGGAAATCACCACTTAGATAATTGTTTTTTTTTTTCTCATTAAGTTCTGCATAATACAGCAGCTCTATTATCTGTACAATACATACATTCACCAAGATACCATTTTTAGGTTTAAAAGCAAGGTACAAAATAATTGAACCTTTTTCTCTTTTTCCTAACTGTAAATACTCAGGTTGAGTAAGAACTAAGCATGCCATTTCATTGTGGAAGCCATTCATTTTTCTCACCCTTTACAAAAATGTGATTTACATCCTGATTCAAGAGAGAAGCCAAAGAGAAGACACATACTGGGGGGAGATTTAATACATGCCAAAAGGCTTCCTTCCCAGAGAGGGGAGGGAATCCTTGTACTTTCACTGGGAAAAGAAAAGTTCATTTGCATCTCTATGGACAGAAATAATTTACGTTAATGTCAGTTTCCTTCCACTTACAAAGTTGTAAAATAAATCAAAAGACAATAATCAACTCTAGATTCAGATAGCCTGGAAAGGTGAGTTAGCTAGTTCCCAGCATTCCTTAGCATATGTACTTACTCCTTTCTTGTTTTGTTTCCTGACCCGCCAAGACTAAATTCAGATTTCACTTAAACAAAGCCACTTAATAAAATATTATGTAAATGTTTAACAGGATCACATTCCAACTTACACTTTTTTGTGTGCATAGGAAACATGCCCAGAATGATTTGCTTGTAAATATTGATGAATTTTGTTGAAGCTGAAGCCTCCCACTTCTCATTGACGTTTTATTATCTCCTCCATTCAGGCATCTCGTTTCTGTGTGTGTGTGTCTCTAACAACCTGCCTTGTTGACTTTTTTTTTCTTTTGTGAGATCTCTTATACTTGGCCATTATTTTTTGCAACTTAGTTCAACTCTTAGGTAATAATCTCTGGTTAGAGTACTGAGGGTTCTATCTTCTGTAAATCTCTTTTCATTCCAAAGTGCACAGGACTGCTATATTGAAAATATTTTCATGTAACTATCCTATCCAAAATCTTTTACGGTTTTCCATAGCTTTTAGCTTCACATTCAAGGGCAATTGGTTGTGGGGATAATAGATATAAGATGAATGAAATACCTTAAGTCCTTTTTGTGGAGAACTAAAGACAGAGATCAAACAAACCTGATTTGTGATGAGTAAAATGCGGATAGGTCAACAGATTTTTTAAACAGGAATTCTTTTCCAAACATGCTTTTAGAGGTTACTAGATTATTCCCATTTTAAGGGATAAGAGTTTTTTGTTTGTTTGTTTGTTTGGAGACAGTCTCACTGTTTTGCTCTTGATAGAGTACATGGCATCATAGCTCATAGCAACCTCTAACTCTTGGGCTTAAATGATTTTCTTGCCTCAGCCTCCCATACACTGGGACTACAGGTGCTTGCCACAAAGCCAGGATATTTTTATTGCAGTTGTCAATTGTTGTTTAGCTGGCCCATGCTGGGTTTTAATGCTTTGATGTATGTGGCTGGCACCATAACCACTCTGCTACAGGATAAGTATGATTTTTTTTACAGTTTTTTCTTTTCTTTTTTTTTTTTTTTTTTTGGCTGGGGCTGGGTTTGAACCCGCCACCTCCAGTATATGGGGCTGGCACCCTACTCCTTTGAGCTACAGGCACCACCCATAAGTGTGATTTTTAAAAGAGGTTTCTAGGTTCACTGAAGTGTCAAATTTCTCTAACTTTACTGTGACAGCATGGTATGGTTTCAGAGTGACTCCAAAGGTCCTGGTGGAAATTTGGTCCATTATTTATTACTTTTGTGACTCTAGTGAATCTGCTTAGCCTGTCTGAGCCAGTTTTCTTGTCTATAAAATGGGGATACAAATAGCAACTCCCCTCTCTACTTTGTAGGGTTATTTTAAGAGTTAGTTGAATTTGTGCACATTACAAATGATTACTAATTGATAAAATATTGTTAACTTTTTACTAAAAGTAATTAATACAATGGTGCTGGTTTTTCCTTACCTCTTCCACATAACATATTCTTCATTGTACAAATTTTATAATTATCGGTAATAGAAACTTATAACAGTAGCCAGGAATTGCACTATTTAACATATTCTTCATTGTACAAATTTTATAATTATCAGTAATAGAAACTTATAATAGTAGCCAGGAAATGCACTATTTTGTTGACGGTCCTTCTGCTATTTCCTTCCAACGACAAATATCCAGTTGTCTTTTTTCCCCAGAATAAATATTAAATCAGTGGAAAGCCTGTAGTTTGCAAGCATAGAGTGGGTCAGTTGGTGTAAAGTTTTGTGTGAAGGTTATCTCATTTCTGACCCACAGTTTGACTGAAAGTTATACTAGAATTTGCATATTTCAATTTCATTCACAAGAAAATTCCAACAAAGAAAACTTTGAAATAGTTTATATTTAATATAAAATGAGGAATTCTTAAAAACTTTATTAAATTAGGGTCTAATCTGGAAACACGATTATACATTAGTTTCAAAACAAATCACAACAAATGACTCTTGAAAAGGCAGTATCTCACCATCTTTAACTACAAATTGATCTAAGTAAATACAATACTTCCAAAGGTAAAAAGGAACCATTAACATTTTGTTAAATATCTACCACATGTCTAACACAGCCTTAAAATTCCCTATGCTGGGTTAAATGTTATGGAGATGGTTTCTCAGGTTAGTAAGTAAAATTAAGAATCAATGCACTATTCATTGTCATTGTTTGGGGAGGTCTCACAATGCATATTTTGACGCAAGGATTTGTTTTGGAAATGAATCCAGGAAGCACTCAGGAGTATGGAAGTGAGAGAAGAGCGGGGACAGGTAATAAAGAGTGCTTTACTGAGCAGCTTATTTTTGTGAGCAGCATAGGCAACATCTTATTGCAGTCCTTTGAGAGTCTGCATGAAACATGCCTTAGAGTTCTTTCACTGGGAGTGAGAAAGCTGAGGTATTCATTTGCCAACTCCTGTCTCTCATTTGCGAAGTGCTTGTAGTGGGGCATTAACCCTCACGAGCTTCCTGCCTGCCTTGCAGAAGTACTAAGTACACCTGATGCCAGACAATACCCCTAGGCAGAAAGACACAGGAAGCCATTGGCCTTGGAGCAGACCATCTATAAGAAAAACAGACCATGGGAATAGACCTATGGGCAGGGCATTCACAGCATCTGCTACATTTAATCAGTGAAATTTATCATTATGCTAATTATTCAGAGCACAGAAAGACAAAGTCTAATGCATTCTGTTTATGAGTAAATTAATAAATTTTATTTATGAATTTTTAAGAGTACATTCATAAATTATACTTGTCATATAGAGAGCATGTGTTGGGTATTAAGCAAGATACTAGGAGTGTAATAAATGATGAAACACCATATGTGCCCTTAGCGGGATTGTGTCAGCATCAGAGGTGTATGAAAATATTCCCAGATAAAATGATACAGATCAAAGGGGATACAGAAATTTAGAAAAGTTGGAGTCCTGGCTGAGAGTTTCTGGAAAAATGCATAATTTGAAGTTAGCATTGAAATATTTAATCATATTCAGATAGGTTAAAGGAAAAGGAGAGGTGAGTACATTGGAGCATTGAGTGGATACTTACACAGGTAATCTGGGTAATCTGGTGTCTTAACGTAGGTTAAATGTAACTATCATGGGCAGCAGCGAGACAGGGTTACGTATGAGGCAGAGACCACGGCTGCCGTGAACAGAGGGCATGGGGCCTTAGTTGGTTATTCAAGAAAGGGAAAAGGTAGTTGCTGAATCTCCAAAAAGTTTAGATGCTGTGAAACAAAGGCATCTGTGAAAATGGATTAGCCTCAGAGAAGGATTTAACGTTCCCTGAGATTAGAAGGAAAGGAGAGTGGAGGGCTAGAAACACCTTGGTGAAGAGGGATAAGGAAACTCTGTTATCTTGTGCTCTGGACTATTTTTTTAAGGATGTTTGCATAGCAAACTTCTATTAATTTTTTTGGTTCATTGCATAAAGATGGAAACCGTTTCACAAATACATTGATTTAGCTCACAGTATGTTTTGAACATCTACTGTGCACTTACTATTAGGAACAGTTTTGAACATGTGGCTTCAGGGAGCTAACAACTTTCTGAGGATAGATTATGAAAACAAAACCCTTGAAGGCAACATGGCAAAAATATACAAGATCTTTTAATTATTTATGCAGAGTAAAATAGAGCTTACAGAAATATTTCTCAAATTGCAGGTCATAACCCATTGGTTGTGAGATCAATTTAGTTAGCATAGACCATGTTTTTCTCAAATTAAATAGAATGGAATAGAAAATTGCAGAATGTATTAGACGAGGTAAAGGTAAGTATTTTTCATGAAAGGACTATTTAAATGTATGTAGGTATATACCATGACATAATGTTGTATACATTTCTTACTGGAGATAATGGTAAAAAAAAAAAAGAAAAAAGAAAAGAAAGAATAAGCAATGGTTCAAGAACAGTGACCTAATCTGTCTTCCCTTTTCTTCTGGCAAATAAAATTTTATTGGACTGTAGCCATACCCATTCATTTACACATTTTGTCTATGGCTAGCTCTGTATTAAAATGGAAGAGCTGAGCAATGATGGACACCATATACCCTCAACTCCCAAAGCATTTATTATCTGACCCTTCAGGGAAAAAGATTGTTTACCCCCAGTCTAGTCTATTTTATACTTCTGAAGAAAATCTATCAATCAACACTATAAAAAATACGTAAAATATATTCTCTCCAAATTGACTTATAGATTAATTCCGAACCCAATCAAAATCTCAGTTTATTTATAGAAACTAACAAACAGATTCTTAAATTCACATGGAAATGGGAAAGAATCAGAATAATCAATACCAGGCTGAAAAAGAAAGGTAAATTTGGAGAATTACCTTACGTGATTTCATGAGTTAGTATAATACCACAGTAATCAAGATAGTGTGCTATGGGCATTAAAAAGAACAAATAGAACAAGGGAATGAATAGAAAGTCCAGAAGTGGACCTAGGTATATATGGGCAACTGAGTTTCCTTAGTGCTGCCAAGGTCATTCAGTGGTGAAAAGTAGTCTTTTCAACAAAAAACAGCCATGTGCAAAGGATTACACTGCATAATTAAAATTCAAACCACAGTGAGATACCACTTCACATTTAGTACAAGGCTAAAAGCTTAAAAGACTGAATATACAAAGTTTTGGTGAATATGTGAAGAAAACATAATTTCTACATTTTTAGATATTTTGTACTTGAGGTTAGATTCTAATTCATAAGAGTAAATTCAGGCTAATTTATTTCTACTAGTAATAAAATATACATTTTGAAATCATCATGGGGTACCTAGCGTAAAATACAATGTTAAACAATATGTTTGTTGCCCTTGTCTTCATGGGTCTTCTAATTTTTATCTAACTTTTTAAAAATTGAGGTAGAGTATTGCTCTGTTACCTTGGCTGGGATGCCAGTGGCATCATTACAGCTCACTACAACCTCAAACTGCTGGGCTTAAGTGATGCTCCTGCCTCATAAGAAACTAGAACTACAAAGGCATATCACTATGCCTGGCTAAATTTTCACACTTTGTAGAGAAGTCTTGCCATTGCCCAGGCTGGCTTTCAACTCCTAGCCTCAAGCAATTCTCCTGCCTGAGCCTCCCAAAGTGTTGGGATTATAGGCATCAGCCACCATGGCCAGCCTTATTATGTAACTTTTAATGGAAGTATATGATGATTCTTACAGGGCTCTCCTAAAGTGTACTTCAAGCCTGACTGCAAAAGCTATTACTATATATAAAATTATGGGTGTTTTTTTTTTTTACTTCCTTTGCTCCGCTATATTGTAATTTTTCTACAGTAAAAAAAAAATATATACTACTTTTGCAATAACTTGTGTCGGATTTTCTCTTTAATTTTCATTTAGCAAGGTCTTAAACACATTGTCTAAAATCACAGCACCAGAAAGGTACATGTCCAGTAGGAAACAAGGAGTTTCATGCATTTAGCAGGGATCTCGAGCACACATCATGGGGACCAGTGTGTCAAATTTCCCATTCTAGTGCACGTGTGTGGGAATTCTCTGTCTGCCATTTCCTGTCTCCCCTAGAAGACATTCTCCAACTCATCTTCATGGTCCACCTGAGATTGGTGAATGGAGTTAAATGGGAAAATAAAACTAAGTTTAGTTTTTTAAAAAGTATAATGCCTACCATACATCGATCTTCTAAAATGAGAATTATTTTTTTAAAAAAAGAAAAAATTAGAGTCACTTTGAGTTACCTGTCTTATAACCCATACAGAAGTTGTCACACTGAAGAAAATAAGATCTTTACAAAATGCCATAGGAAAATTAGGAGTTGAGACTGAGAGGTAAATACAGAAAATATACTAGCAAATTCATTTAACTTAAATGGTGGGGGCAGTAGAGAGATGAGGAAGAAGAGTGAGGGCTGAGTAAGATCTGCAACAGAATATAATATGCCAAATTTTCATTTTAGTCCTTTAAGTCCTAATACCAGGACTATATGCCAATCAATATGGCAGCTGAACAAAGGTAGGACCTAAACCTAAGACCAATTCGTTTCTGTTTAAAAGACTGAAGACTTAGACTGTTGATTTTAGGCCTCATTGATAAAGTACATGTACGCCCTTATTTTATTTGTAAGAAAAAAGCTAGAATTACTCTGAATTTACCAGAATGAGTCCATAGCCTTGGGAAACAATTTCTCCTTTACCTGTAGAAGTGATGATTTGAAGCTTAAGTAAGATCCCACTGGGAGGCAAGGTGATCATAAATGAGGAAACTATAGGAGTCTGGAGTCAGTAGATCAGAAATAATCTTGGCAATGTCCCAAGGGGCAAAAGCAGCTAGAGGCGTTATCTCAGCCCCACAGCACCAAGTAAAGGGTGACAAGAGCTTTAGCAGCTATTGCAAAGACACCAAGTCCCATAACAATACCTGTGAGTGCTCAGTGATAATAAGGTTCTATACCTGTGATTTAAAATCGCATAGCACAGTGGTTTTCTGCCTCAGGCTGCATTGCAGACATACTGATTCCACCTGTTTGGGATGAGACCAGAATATCAGGACACGACTCTAATGTGTGGCCTTGTTTGGGAAATGTGGACTTAAGAAAACCCTGAGTACAAGTGGGGAAGAAGATAGATAAAAGATTTGGAAAGAAGAACCCAGATTTGCTGCAACTACCATCATTCTATATCTTATACCATCAAGTGGATATTTTCTACTTGTGAATGAATTACGAATGCAAAGGAACAAAAAGGTGAGGGTTTCATGATAGGCTTGTTAATAAGGTCACAAAATATGCCTTAATATGCTGTTCTTGAAAAAGAATATGTATGTGATCGTACCTTCTACAGAGCCTCCTTCAAGCAAGTAATCTTGGAGTGTACACGTGTGTGCACACATATGCATGTAAACATTTATGCTTTAACGAGTTTGACATCTGTTTTGATTTACTAATTTTAGCTTGGGGAACTATATCTAAGATAATATTGACCTAAAACTATGCTGATACTTTTTCTACTTCTACCTCATTACAAGTAATTCAAACAGTAGAAAAAACACAGATACTGTTCTTGAATTGCAGACTACAGTTTTTTATCCACTAATACCTACAGTTGCTGAAATGATCCCCCTGACACTTGCAAATGTATCTCAAGTATTCACACATTTGAAAAGGCAGGCATGGAAAATCAGGAGTCTGATAGAGATGTTTTGTTGTTCTTCTGTGCAAGCAGCACGTCCTCATGCACTGATGTCAATCTAGCTAATCATGTGTTATTTCCCCTGGGGTGTTTTCATGTGCCCCAGTGGAATTGTAGAGGACATTTCTCAAGAACTAGGTCAGGTTCTGTATGTACTGAGGCAAGAAGGGAAGAAGAGACTGAGCAGGATGATAAAAGTCACAGTAATCATTATAGATTTTTATTTGTTTTTCTATAATATTGATATCCTTCTGAAGGGAATGCATTCCATTTTTGTAAGAGCCTTCATAAATATTTTTGGACTAGAAAATGTATTAGCACTAATGACTATATCCTATCCAGTGGCCGTTCTTTTAATTTCTCCGTACTGCATTTAATTACAACTTGCTTTGGGTCTTGTGAAATCAACTCATCATTTTAGATCTCTTCTTTGTCTCATTTTCTGTGTGCATCAAAATCATTCAAGGTCTATAGGCATCTAAATCAAATTTGTTCAGTCTCTGCAAGAAGTTTATTTATTCAAGTTGCCCTTGTTAGTTTGTCCCAATGTATAAATTTTCAAGTCATCCTTGTAGGAAGTCTCAAACCATTCTTTGGTTGATAATAAAGCTAAGCTTTGGTTGATAATAAAGTTACAAATTAACATCATAAAATGTTGATTTTCTTCTTGCTTATTATTGCTATTATCCATCACAGGGGATTTTTTCAGACAATTACCATTTTGTTCAATCCACTCACTTAAAATTTTACTGGAAGAGCTAAGGTGCACCAATGTGATGATATGTGAACAAACCTAGTGATTATGGAACTAGCTACTAGATTTAACTTTGTGCTCTTATATGATAATTTCTAACTTACTCCTCAGTAATTTTTTTCAGTTCTCAGCATTTTGATGGCAAGAATTATTCTTCATTGCGTTAGATAGTCTTTATTTTTCTCAAGACATTTAGCTATATCTAGCTTGCATGCTAAATTTAGTAATGATGATATAAACATATTTAACATTTAGAGTATTTCTAAAATAAATAAAATTATTAGGGTCTTCTTTGATCAAGGGTAATTTAACTCACAAACAATCCTGACAAACTGTCAAGTGTTTCTACATTGGAGCCATGTCTTCTCATAAAAGTACAGAATGTGACATTGGGGATACCATGATCTTTGCTTCAGGGAATTCTTTAAGATAACAACTTAGTATTTTAGAAATGTGTGCAGTCAGATGTAAAATACAGCTTGGTTCCAAGCCATATTTCTCTTTTCTCCCTTAGTGATCTTTATCTACAGATCAATTGGGTCACTGTTCTTTTATCTATAATATAGGGAAACCATGCCTACCTTGCAGGGTTGTTGTGTAGACTGAAATAGTGTCTGCCATAAACAGTAGACTCAATGACGATGGTCAAAGCCGCCTGGGCCCTTTAACTTTACTTTTTTCTAGCATTGAGTTCTGTGCTTGATTCATTTGGCTTATCCTTAAAATTTTCTAATCCTTTGTTGAAAGGGGTGTCCTAGCATACCTTTTCATGTTCCCTATATATCACTGATCAGCTATTCAACACCTTTTAAGATACTTTTCACAAGTAATCTTTTTCTTTGGAGACAGTCTCACTTTGTTGCCCTGGGTAGAGTGCCATGGCGTCATAGCTCACAGTAACCTCAAAGTCTTGGGCTCAAGAGATTCTCTTGTTTCAGCCTCCTGAGTAACTGGGACGACAGGCACCCACCACAATGCCCAGTTAGTTTTTCTATTTTTGGTAGAGATGGAGTCTTACTCTTGCTCTGGCTGATTTCAAACACCTAAGCTCAAGCAATCCACCTGCCTCAGCCTCGCAGAGAGCTAGGAGTACAAACATGAGCCACTGCACTCAACTATAAATACTTTTTCTAGTAAAAAGTTTATTTTATTCAAGTTAATGACTTAGAATGATTTTCCTTGTATGCAGATATGTTTCCCAACAAGCAGTTATTTTTTGATGAAATGTTTTATCTTAGAAAAGTATTTTTCTTTGTGTGAGCCTTTTAAATGCAATGTTAATATTGTATTATGATAGATTAAGTCATTTAAAAAGCCCAGCAAAGTTTTAAAATTAATAAAGTTATCTTTATTTATTCTTTATGTCTTTGCTGTCTGATTGTCAAAAAACAATAATGGCCTCAGTTTATGTAGTTCAAGTGACTCTGTAGCACCTACATATGATAGTTAAATTAGATGTAAGTCTCATTCACAGTAATATTCATTTATTTGTTATAACAACTGGCCTACTGTGTATTAGGTGGTAAGTGCCTTGCAAATAATTGCTGATTAACCTTTCTATTTGCATTGAAATTACTGAGTGAATAGTTTAGCTGGTTTCATGCAAAGTAAAACCTAAATTATTTTCATAGTGCCATGATTATAGGTTTTTGTGAGCCATTTCCAGCTTTGGAAAAACATGAAATATAACAAAACAGGAGAGACTTAGTTACATGAATACTCACGGGAATGTGGTGAGATTCTCTGACTACTTATGCTGCTCTCTGAATGGTAACTTCCATTATGGCTTCATTTAAGAATAGTCTCCGTAGCAACCTGCAGGGAAATGGGTGAAAGGTAGTCTGTGAGCTCAGCTGGCACAAACTACATACAAAAGGGCAATGCACCCGTGTTTGAGAGGTAATTAAAACCATGTTTTGCATGGATAGCAGTGTCTTTATCAGATACACCAGGAGAGGATGTTTAAAGCATTTGTATTTCCAATAGACACATGTTTGGCTTAACAACTTGGTAGTGTTTCAGTTGAAAAACATACTTCTACATGAAAGTCCAGAGAAGCCTTATCCAGGTTACCCTTGGATAACCTTTACACCTCATAAGTTGAGTCAAAAGCTAATTTTTCCTCAAAGAACAGTGTTTATATTGATTTTTTTTCAGTAGAGTGCTATTCAGTTATAAAAACAGGATGGTATTCAAACAAATTGCTTCCTTAATATTGATTACATGTACAAGAATTAGATAATTACATAAACTTTCAAGTTGAATCAAGAAAACAGTTCTTCAATTAACCTTGTGCTGAATATAATTATGAAGTGGATATTCAAGACCAACTGAGATGGCCATTTACAAATTATAATTGCTTTTCTCTTGAGAGAGAAAGAAGTAAGCTTTGTGTTATTGAATGTTATAGTAGTTTTCTAGAGCTTTCAAAGTTTGATCATAATGCTAAGAGTAAACTTTGATTAGCTAGTAGCTTATATCACTTATGACCATTTCCTTCATTGCCCAATATTCTTAATAAGATATTTTTGAGAGGGTCCTGCCTTTGTCATATAAACTCTGCTATTGTTTATACTGTGAACAAATTTGGACCCATCAGAACCTAAACATGCAGAACATAAAGAAAGTAGTAATATGCACCTTCCATGCGATGATCTTCTCTCTATATTCTTTTCTGGTCTTCTTTCAGATCTTTACAACAATGTAGAATTATAATGCCTGTCACATTTAATTTATAAATGAAGAAATAAATGTTTTTTGGAAAATTATACTCAGTATTCCTAGAGAAAAGGAATGAAATGGAAGGTATTTTTAGTTCTCATTTACATATTTGGAAATTAAGCCTCAGAGAAGTAAAATAATTGGCCCTAGATGGGCCAGGCTAGAAAGAGGCAGAGTTGAGATTTCAAACTCCCTAAGGAACGGCAAGAGAAGAGAATGCTTTGAAGAGAATGATGTATTGTACTAAAAGCGGTTGAGATGTTGGATAAGGTAAGGCCAAGAAGAGCCTGTTGGAGCTGGTAACATGGAGGTGTTTGGAACCACGATGAGAGCAGTTATAGAGGATTAGAGGGAATGCGAACCAGACTGGAATGGGTTGCAGAAAAAACTAGAGTTGATAAGACAGAATCTCAAGAGCACATGCGTTTCAAGAAATGTGAATGTGGAGCTGCAAGGGTCTTGAAACAAAGACCTTCAATGTGGAGTAACAGAGAGAGTTATCTCTTGGCAGTTAACAAAAGTGTTAGAGAGGTACAATCACTTAGATTGAATAAGAGAAGAGATGTATAAGGATGTGAGAATGTGATGTGAGGCAAAGCAAAAAACAAATGTTCTGTTTTCAGTTCTTAGAAGTAGGGAAGCCAGTCAGTAAAGTCTGAAGGTTTGCATTTAGCAGGGACAATAGACAATTTCGTAATAAGAAAATGTAGACTCCTTAGCTTTCAGTTTAGTTGTAAACACTAAGGCTCTGAGATTTTAATTCTTGGTATAGGGTGTTGCAAAAAATGCATATAAATGAAGTCATGGCTAGGGGGACTTTTAAAGATGGGGACTATTGGAGCACATTCCCGCTGTGGTAGGTATCCGAAATAAGACAGATTGATGACACAGGGATGGAAGCAATAAGCAACAAGACAAAGTTTTTGAGGCGTCAAGGAGACATGAAATCCAGAACACAGTGGAGGTGTTAGCTTTTGGTGGGAGGAGACTCAAGTTTTGAACATATAAGCTTTAAGATGTAGGCAAGTCAAAGGATCTATCAGGATTTAAAATTTTTTGTTTTTAATCTACAAAATATAGGTGTTGGATAAAGTCCTTTTAAGCCCTGGAGTCTCATTCTATGCTAACAAATTGTCTTCTTAGAACTTGTTTTGAAGTTTTTAGAGTTTTCTTTCTTATGTTATTACTGATGCTAAGTTTTATTTTAAGTTTATGCTGTACTTAAAAGCTCATTAAGTCTTTCTGGGGTTAAAACTTTACCATTAGTAAAGTAATTTCTCCCAATTTGTTCTCTTTGCTTAAGGTTGCTCTGGCTATTTTTGTTTTTCCTGTACAAAGCATAGATTAATTTTTGTAGATCTGCAAAAAATGATATTGGTATTTTAATGGGGATAGCAATGAATATGTACATCACTTAATATTCTGAATTTTAAAAAAAAGGAAAAAAATGTCACCCTAGTTTTTCTACCTTGGGCAGGTAATGCTTGCCTAGTTTTCCCATCCTGAAATAGGCAGACACCGCACAGGATTGGGGTGAAATTCAAATGAGATCATCAGCATACTTGTGGTAGTGCCTAGCAAACAGTCAAGTGCAATGAATGTTAGAGACTGGTACTATTTTTATTTCTAGGTAAAGACACATTAACCTATGTAGGTCTTATTTTGCTGTCTTAGCACTTAGAAAATCCCTTTGTCACTTAACAAATTATTACTTTCCTTAAGCTATCGATTTAGAGAGTTAGTGAAAGAGTCCTTCACCACATTTGCTGATGTGTTCAAAAATATGTATTATGAGGCAGATTGTGATAAATGGCAGAGAAAAACAGATTGATAAGACTAGTGCCCAGCATCAGAGATAGTTATAAAGACTTCAGTGCAGGATGGAGGGTCATAAATGAGGCGCAAACTATTGATGGCTGCTAAGGGAGTAGAGTGAGGCAACATGGCAACAGAACTCTCAAAAAGAGTAGGAGTGAAGAGAGACCAAGATGGGTAGAAAATTGGCATTTCTTTCTTTCTTTTTTATTGTTGGGGGTCCTTTGAGGGTACAAAGAACTGGGTTACTTTGATTGCATTTGTTAGGCAAAGTTCCTCTTATAATTGTTGACTCCCCCAAAAGGTGTGTGACACACCATGACCCCCCCACCCACCTCCCACCTTCCTTCCCTCTGAAAATTGACATTTCTTGAGGGCCAAGTATGTGCTAGTGTTTTTGATCTGTTATCTAATTTTATATCTGCTCCCAAGACTGTAATCTAACTTCATGCATAGAAGGAATGCTTTCTGAATTTGCTTAGCATTGGATGTCCAGTGCATGATGCATGTTATATGGCAGAGAGTGAATAAATGAATTAAATTAATAATACACCCAAGTGTACTCCTTAGCTTTCAGTTTAGTTGTAAATACTAAGGCTCTATGGATGTCTATTCCTACTTGTTGGATGGGAATAGACACTTGTAAATACTAAGGCTGTCATGGATGTCTATTCCCATTTGTTGACTAAAAAAAATAATTCAAAGCTCTTTTGATATGTTGGATGTGTTAAAAGATATAACTGATAGAAATGGAATTCACTCAAATGAAACCAACAGTGTGGGATTTATGATAAAAAATAAATATAAATTGTATACTCCTTGATGTTATAAAATTCATCTTACAGCACTATAGGTTAAAGGAAATAGAAAGAGTCAATATTCTCGTCTTTTATAGTAGTTAGTAAATATAGACACTCTAAATTTGAAACATTGTTATTTTAACAATCCAGTGTTTAAATTTTAGAATCCCTTTTTATTTTCAATTATAGAGTTATGGTGAAGGAAAGTGTACTGAAAGTTAAATGGGCCCATCCCTTTTAGTTTTGTTCTTTTTTCTATTAAGACATTAAAAGTTACTTTCGAAGGTTTTATTTAAAAATTGCATTTAAAGTTTATTTCATTTTTTAAAAGAGGTTAGTTTTACTTTATCCCTTTACCTATATGTCTCTATATTTGATATATATATTTGATACTGTGTACCTATTACCTATAGATGAATATATACATATAGAAGATTTATATTACTAAATACTTATCTATTTTATATGAAAATATTTTCAATGGTGTTCATGAAATATTTAAAATAGTCACTTTCAGATGGTGATATTAGTGTGAGCCTTTAATTTTACTTTAAATTTGTTTTATTAATATTTTTAAAAAATATCATTTTCATAAATACCTTTCACAGCAGCAACAAAGAAAATAAAATAACTAAGAATATAGTTAACAAGGGAGGTGAAAGACCTTTATAGGGAAAATTATGAAATTCTTGGAAAGAAATTGCAGAGGATATAAACAGATGGAAAAGTATACCAGGTTCATAGATTGGCAGAATCATCATTGTTAAAATGGCTGTACTAATTCAAGTGATCTACAGATTCAATGCAATTCCAATTAAAATGCCAATGCCTTTTTTTGCAGAACTGGAAAATGTAGTTCAATGCCTCATGGTTTTTTGCAACGTGATTACAAAATGTCTTGGTAGAATTTTCTTCATTTTTCTTGTGCTTAGAATTCATTAAGATTCTTGGATCTGTAGTTTATGATTTTCATCTAATCCAGAATTGGGGGGCCATTTAAAAGTATTTTTGTGCTCATCTTTGTTTTCCTTTCTGGACTCCAATTATACTTCGGATCCTTGGGTTTATTACTCAGCTCCCTTCTTTAAATTGTTAAGTATTATTTATCCTCATGATGCTTTATTTTTGATGGTTTCTATTGCCTTATGTTCACACTCATTATGTGTCTCTTCATACCTAATCTGCCATTAACAACAACAATGTGCAATTTTTTTTAGAGGTAATAGTTTTCATTTGAAGGAGTTCTGTTTCGGTCTTTTAATATTTCCTTGTCTTCACCTAACTTCCATAACATAGGCAATACAGTTTTGTGACTCATTTAAAGTGTTTATCTGATAATTCTAACATTTGTGTCAGCTTAGGATCATTTTTTAATTTATTTTTATTCTTTGTTGTGAAACTTATTTTCCTGCGTCTTTGCATGGCTCGTAATCTTTTGTTGGATGCTAGGCATTGAGATTTTTTGCCTTGTTAGGTGCTGCATATGTTTTTATTCTACTACATATTCCTTAAACTTTATTTGTGGCTGCACCTTAAATCTTTTCCTTTTTAGCTGGTAGCAATAGACACTTATTCCTGGCCTGTTATGAGCATCAGGCCTTGTTGTTTCTAGTCCATTCTTAGTGTTCTTTTCAGCCTTACGTGGTTTCTTAACATTCATGAGGCAGTAAGCACTTTATTGAATACTAACGAAGGAACTTCTGTAGATCTTCAGAGTTCTGATTCTATGCAACTTTTTCCTCTCTGTTACTCTGTTTTAGGATGTCTAAGAACTTGGTCTCCTGGAATTCTGATTCCATCTTCTGAGCCAAGAAAATCTGCCTAACTCCTGATGGATTCCCTTTTCTGTGCCATCAATTGGAAATTGAAGATAGTGATCTGGGAAATAGTAGGGGGGCTAAATACATTTATTTCTCATTTTTCACATTTATTGCCTTACATTGATGATCAGTATTTTAAAATCATTACTTTTTACATTTTGTCTATTTTTTTCTTCTTTTGGTTGATGCAGAGGGACAATATGTCCAGTGTTTTTTTCTCAATCTTGAACAGTCCCAATATATACTTTTAGCATTGGATTTTCTTCTTAATCCATTCATCTTAAGAATTAAAGAAGCTACTCCTCTGAATTACATTCAGAATAATTTCAGAATAAAATCTGACTCACTAAATATTTGCCAGTGAAATTCTATCATCTATGCAAGGAAGAAATGTTTTCCATTTTTCTCAAATTATTTACTTTATCTGAGAATTTGTGAGAGATTGTTGCTCTTAAATCTATTCTTCAAGAATAAGATATAATTATAAAATAATATCAATACAAATGAAATGGGAAACACATATAGAAAATGATGACAGTATGTTTGGATAGATGCTTATAATGTGTTCCACAACAATTGTCTGCATCTATGAAAATTAAGAATTCTAAGAGTTAGTCTTAGAAAAAAAATAACTTTATGCCCATTATTTGTCAAAAAGTCCAACTGTAAAAAGTTAAAGATCCCAAATCATTATAAAAAATGAATTTATTGCCAGAAGACTGATTTATTTGTACATATTTTTACCCACATTAGCCTACTCTAACAGCCAAATTAGAAGTCAAAATGTCTATCATATGCTTTAATTTTAAAAACATAAATCTCAAATGTTGAGAAATTTAATAGATATGTTAGATATTTATAGTTCCTCTATATTAAATATTGAAAATATGTTCTTGCTGGTAATCTTAAAATTGGATTTTGTTTTTCAGAAGTTTTAGCTATAAGCAGAGAAGTTTATACATAATTTGACACACTAAAACAAAGCCTAAGGCATTATGTATGCCATATTTCCTCTGACTAATACCTAGGGGAAACTCAGTATAAACCTGTAATTTTTCTTCTTGGGTTTCACTATTATGAACATTGACACTGACAAGAAGAGGAGTGGAATTGTTTAGTATAGGCCCTCTAATATTTTGTCATGTCGAAAAGATATATGATAAAAATATTCTATGTTGTGAAATGAAATCTCCTTTATATGAAAGCTCAGGAATGACCTTCCTTTTTCTCCTATCTCTTTTCCGAATCTCCTCCTGTCAGTAATTACTCTAACAGCTCTGTTCACATACAGTAATTAAATTCTTCTCTCTTCTCAATGACATCGTCCTCATTTCTTATCCATGGCCTTTAAGACATAACCTATTCATGACTTATGTTATACATAATGTTAAAAGATAATACAACAGAAGCTATTTTAGATAGTTCCATATTCAACATCCAATTGAAAAGAAAAAAACTACAAAATGATTTAAATGAAGTATCAGGCAATAAGATTATGACTGGGATGTTCTACAGCCAGATGACATTCTAAACTTCAGTTTTAAATTCTTCTCTTTCTCTAATAATCAGTAGAGATGACAGAAGCAATGATGCACGGAAAATACCAGCCTCAACATTAAATTAGAGATTGATTCTATTAACAGGTCTACAACGCTATAGTTTTTACACTTGAAACAACCAATAAGTCTTCACCGTTTTATCTGATGATATCCGCCTCAACTACTAATATCAGGGGACTCCTGAGAGATTGGGAAGAAATGAACAAACTTTCCAAACATGTCAATAAATTTGTAATACTTAAAGATTTGGGAAACCTAGATTTCCACATCCAGTTAGATTATACAGGATATGAAATACCTTTTACTGCCACTGAAACAATAAGAAATTATTGTGTAACTGACTATATATACATATAGCAAGATATATAAAAATACATGTAGAAATTCATATACACATACGTATTTTCTTTAAAGAGATTTGGCACAAAGATATCTAAAACACCAAGCTCGGAGAGATAAGCTTTTATGCAATGACAAGGAAGCACACAGAAGACATTTTCACATTTGAAATGCATTGATGAAGTTGGGGGTGGGATGTGCAGGGGGACAGGCAGAAAAGTGGTCTTTTGTTGAATCAAATTCTTGGTTTGAATGAGGGAGAAATACCCAACCTTGTGACAAACCTGTGAGCTAGTGTGTCAAGTTTTAATCTGGAGGAGGCTCAAACTCAGAGACAATGCTCTCTGCAAAGTAATTGGTTTAAAATGTTGTGCTAAGTCATTAGTGGTGAGGGACAAAGTTGGAAAGCTGAAAGAGCTCTCTGGCTTCACAGTTATCATAGTTTTGATAACTGGAGATCTTAAAATCTCCTATTGATATTTTCTCGCTGTTACTGAGTCTCACAACCTAGCTCCTGAATTACATGTGCTGTTGTCTTGCAGTCTCATCATATCCAGACCTCGCAGTCTTGTAGGTTCATGGTCTTGAAATATAAGTATGTAGTATAGAAGTCTCACATCCTGTAAGACATATGGTCCCAGAATCTGAGTATCTCAGTCTCCCAAGTGTTATAGGTTCAAGCCCTAACCAGCTCAGGGTCATGCAGTTTTGAGGTTTAGCGATATCATAATGCTTCATTCCAAGGTCGTCCTGAAGCAAGAATCTAAATTCACTTTCAAGATGTTTTGAAAGCTATTGTAATGAAACCTGATGCAATTCAACTTAAAATCCAATTAAACTATGTAAAATTTAGGTCTGGGCTGAAAAACAAAATGTCTTAGACAACTAGTGCTTAACATCCAAGCATACTCAACACAATAGCTGGGAAATCCACGAACTTAAAAACAAGTGAATACAATTCAAAAGTCTATTATGAAAAGAAAAAAGACTGAGAAGTAGTAAACTTGAAGTAGGCAAAGATTTCTTAATTAGGACACCAAAAGCACTAATCACAAAAGAAAAAAAAATAGATGCATTAAAGTTCATCAAAATTAAAAACTTGTGCTTTTCAAGATATTAAGAAAATGAGAGGTTAAGTCAAAAAATGAGATGAAATATTCCAAAACATTTATCTGAAAATAAACTCATATCCAAATACACATGCAACAATTATATAAAGAAAGCAATTCACAAAAAATAGACAAAAGACTCAAGAAGAAATTTCACAAAAATGTAGATATGTGGATAGCCAATAAGAAAATCGTAAGATACTCAACACTGGTCATCAGCAAATTAAAACTATAATGTGAAGCTACTTTGTATACATTTAAAACAGACAGTAGCAAGTGCTGACAAGTAAATAGCACAAATGGAACTCTTCTTCTTACTGATGAAAATTAAATAGTTTAAGTACTTTAGAAAACTGCCATTTTTCATAAAGTTAATCATGGCATCTAACCTGTAACATAGCATTTCTACTCTTGAGTATTTACCAAGAAAAGTGAGAATATATGCTCACAAAAAGATTTATCAATATTTTTATCAGTACTCAGATGCTCATCAACTGGGTAAAGTTTGGAATATTCATGCAATGGAATGCTCCAGACCAACAGAAATGGACAGACTACTAATAAACACAATACCATGAATGAATGAATCCCTACGTATTACACTTAAAAAAATAAGTCAGCCAAAAGAAATATGTATGTGAAATTATATAGCTTCAAGATGGTGGTAGAAATAAAATCAGTGATTTGGGGGTTGGGGAATTGAATGAAAAGGGACTTGGGGAAAAAGGGTTTCATGTCTTGATTGGAGTGTCAGTTAAATGGTGTATATATTTTTTTTTTGGTCAAGACAGAGTTTCACTTTATTGCCGTTGGCAGAGGGCTGTGGCGTCACACAGCTCACAGCAACTTCCAGCTCCTGGGCTTAGGTGATTCCTTTACCTCAGCCTCCCAAGTAGCTGGGACTACAGGCATCCACTACAATGCCTGGTTATTTTTTTGTTCAGTTTGGCCAGGGCCAGGTTTGAACCCGCCACCCTTGGTATATGGGCCCAGCACCCTACCCACTGAGCCACAGGTACTGCCCTGATGTATATATTTTTTAAAGCTCAGTGAACTGGTCACCTAAAATATGTGCGTTGAATCACGCATTAAATACATTCAATAAAGTTGACTAAAAATAAACAGAAAAGAAAGTTGAAGCAGTCAGAATTGATGTAAGGAACCTTTCAAACATGCTTATAGTGTCTACCAATAAAATGTTAATTATAACTGCCATTTATTGAATGTTCATTAGTAGTCAACATTAGACTGGGATAAGCATTTTATACACTATCATTCAAAACAGCACAATAAAACTGTAAGTTTACATTAGCTTGAAATACCTGGATATGAAAATTTTAGTCAGTCCAATAAAAAATATACTCAGATGTTTACAGAATTTTCCTTTATAAAATACATCATTCGGATAATAATGTTTTATGTTTGCCCTTGGACCATGCCCTTCACATTTACTGCTGTGTTGTCCTCATGTTAACTAGTTTCTGTCTTGAAGCATTTACTTCACCCGTTTGGTTGCTGTCAGTAGAAACACTCCTCCCAAACTTTCCCTTTTGCTGGTATCATATGATCTTGGTCTCCCCAGCTGAGTGGATCAGCACTCCGGTGTGACTGTCCTGCCAAGATCTCATCTAACCGGACAATAAGGATACATCAAAGGACACCATCTGTGAGGAAAATGCTATCAGCACATGATTCAATGTTTTCTTTTGTCTTCTCCTACAGTTTTGTGGCAAAGTTTCTCAGAATAGTTTTGAATTGTTTTGTTTCCTTTGTTTCCTCCTGCAACCCGCCGTTCTGGAAGCAGAGAAGAATTGTATGTCCTTCCAGCCTTGCAAAGTTTCAAAAAGATTTAACTTGTTCCCCAGTCCAAAGTGCTATATACATTTGAATTTTAGAGCATGCATGCAGCCTTGAAAACTTACCACATGCTACACGCCTTCCTCTTGGCCCCGATATAAGGAGGGCTGTGTTTGAAAGTATCTTTTCTTTGTGGATGTCCCATACCAGAGATTAGTATCTGACTTTCCGATCTTCCTGTGTAAGTAATTTCTCAACTACACTATAGACAACATTGGTGCCATCAAACTTTTACAGGTAATGAACCACTAATTTTCAGCTCAGTTATACAATCTTAAGCGCTTCCCCTCCTCCAATATCTGTATCGACACAATTCATTTCTATATAGCTTTATGAGAAGTGGGTTAGAAATACTCCTGATTAATAAAAGCAAAAAAGGTATGAAGTCCAAATTTTATTGTAAGGTGCTTTAAAATTTTATGATGTATTCTATAATGTGTGTGTGGGGTGGTGGTGGTGGAAAGTATGTAATTAGACTTCATTTTGAAAATGTAAAATAAATCTGTAATTGGGCCACAACAACATAGCCGTATTTGAAATACAGCATAAAAATGGAACGAAAATAAGTTGTAAATTTACGCAAGAGCTAAATGTTCAGTGCAAATGAACTTTATCAAGGAAAGTTGAAAAGAAATTGTCAAGTTTGATTTTTGGATGAGGATGTTGCAAATATTATATTCTGTGATGGCATTTTGATATTTAGAGCTATAGACCCGAAGATAATTATTTCTAAAGAAACTGTTACAAAGCTGTTGACATGCCTGTCTGTTCTTTTCTCTGTGAAATATTTGCTGATATAATTTTTTTTATTCCTGCAATCTCGTCCACGTAGCATGAAAAATTCAACGTTATCTCACAAAGAAGATCTCAAATTCTATTACATGTTGACATTCAAAATAAGGAAAAGCCTACTTAAAATGTGTAATGTGTGCTTTTTCATCAAAATGATGTAGGATACACAGGATTCACAGATATGTGGTATCCTTTTTAAAAATACTAGGTATTAAGAATGGGGTCTATAACTCCTTATATATTCATATGTATACTTATATTTTAATAAAAATTCAAGGTATTAAGAATGGGGTCTATAACTTCTTATATATTCATATGTATACTTGTATTTTAATAAAAATACTAGGTGTTAAGAATGGGGTCTATAACTTCTTATATACTCATATGTATATTTTTATTTTAATAAAAATACTAGGTATTAAGGATGGGGTCTATAACTTCTTATATACTTATATGTGTACTTGTATTTTAATAACCCATAGTGCAAGGTGAGTGATTCTTAGGTGTAAAGTCGTTTTTACCTAATGTTCTCCAGGTAGGATTTCCACAATAATTTCTGTCTACATTTCACATGGATTTCTTGTGATCCAAATCTCAAAATATATGATAAATTTAAGAGGTCAGGCAATTAAGTTCACAAACCAATCCTAGAGAAAGTGCTACCTACCTCATTGCAGAATAGTACAATGGTCACTTTCGAAGTACTCCCCTTGGGAAGCTGGGCACCGACACCACACCTTGTTCCCCTTTCAAAGAAATTTCGGACCTTTTCTTCCTGGAATGTTCACCAGTGCTGTCATCACACAACAATTAAGTTTGCGAACTCATCCTAGGAAAAGTGCTTACAAGGGTGGAGAAGGCGCTGGCATCATTGCATAGCTTCTCAAGGGGAGTACTTTGAAGGTGACCATAGTGACATTCAGCCATTTGAGGTAGGTAGCACTTTTTCTAGGATGAGTTAGCAAACTTATTGTCTAACCTCATATGTGAGATAGTCTTAGTAGACCATGAAGGTGTCTACCCAGTTATCATTTAACTTCTTTTTTAAACTTCTTCCTTTTTTCTTTTTCCTGAAGATTTTTTTTCATGAATAAAAAAGGAAATTTTCCTCTAGAAATATAAATATAATAGGCAGACATTGTGTGACCATGGGGAGAAAAGTTCCATATTAAAAATAGCAGATTGGGAAGATGGAAAGAAATTGCATTTCTGAGGGCGTACTTGAGCAGATGCACAAAAGCTTGGCTATGAATTTCCTAATGTAATCTATGACTGGAAAAACCAAACCACGTTTGGTTAAGCAACTTCTTCTGTGTTTTTGCACCTAGGCCTTGTAGAAACTCTTGCTTCCAACAGATCAGGATTTAGCATCTGAGCATGTTTATGCCTTAAAATGCCATTTGAGTCTTGAGAATTTGTTTTCTCTCCTCCAGGTCTGTAGGATTATTTAAGTCTCTTGGTATTATGACTAATAATGACCTAATTTTGGCTGTGTCCTCCAAGGAAAATGGGTCACTTCTGGCCATGAAAGTATGAACATATGAGGACACTCCCCAGCCAGTGATGGGGGCTGTGTTGTGAATGAACAGATGGTTGCACTTCCTGTGCTGTCATTAACATAACTCTCTCCAGAAACCTCTAGTCTCCTAGAACTGAACTCATTGCTGTTACACCATTGCCATAGCCTTATCTGTCCTCACACATTTCAAAAATCTGTAATTCCTAGACCAGAGCTAAACTTGCTTCCCTGATTGAATGCCATGTTTTAGGCTGTGCAAGTGTCTTATTTTGAGTAAACTTTTGCAATTTTCTTTTCCTCTTTAGTATAAAGCATTTGGAGTTGTGTGTCCCATTAGGCGCTATTCCTGAAATTTCTTTTACTGTGATTAATATGAGAAGCAGGCATTATCTGTGAATTTATCAAGCAATTTGAATTTCTTTTGAGAAGGAAAATTTGAATTGGACTTAATTTGCAATTGGAAAGTTCTTCAGGATTAGTAATATCCTTAAGTCTTGACCTGAAAATAACAGAAAGTGGCAGGTTCTTCATGGCTTTTAGACTTTAAAAACCTTGAAACTTTCAAGAACTAATGAGGCATTGAACTTTAGGGGCAGAGGTTTATTCCTTGGTGAGTCATGTGTGTCTAAAAGCTTTTTATTTCAGACCAAAAAGAGCCCCCAGAGAGGAGAAGATTTGTACTTATCTGCAGGGTTCAGTAGATTCTTTGCTTACCACTGTCAAATGGGAAAGACAGAGCTCGGAGATTTAACCTCTTAACTAGCCACATTTTCATTGTTATCATGGCAGCACAGGTGAGTTTCTGCTTTACCCATTTTGGTGAAAGCAATATGCATGAGTGGTGTGTGTGTGTGTGTGTGTGCGCGCGCGCGTATATATACACGCATTTAACTTCTTTGATAACCACTGAATAACTAATTATCTTGACCTTTAAAACTTCTGTGATTCTAGTGGGCATAAGGGCACTGAAAGACACTTTCAAGAAGTATAGGGAATTTCTGTGATACCACATGCAACAGATTTGTGTTTCTTCCACAAAATAAAATGTCAGACGCTCCCCCAAAAAGAAAATATTGCACACTATTATAGTGGTAGGAAATGCCAATTATATAAACCTCACCTAATTTGAAGTAGATAAGAAAGTGTGAATTACAGGGACCAACGCTGCTTTATTCATTTGTGTTCAATTTCATGATGCTACGCGTTGACCTCTATCTGTAAGAAGCTAACTGATGACTCCATACTGAACCTCAGAGTCTATGATAGAAATAGCTTTTATCTAACAATGTGAATGTGACTTTTTTTGCATTGTTATTATTGCTCAGTATTTCATTGCGGCAATCATCTGATTTCTTCTCCGAATGTGTTTATCTTCGTTCTCTACGAGGTTTTTGTTTCTAGTCCTTATCTTAAACATTGTTATTGTATTTTAAGTCCCTTTAATTTTGTGAAGGCAAAACATGGAAACCAAATAAACACAGGTACATATATGGAGAAAATAATTGAATGTTAAAATTGAAATAATTTTTATATTATTGTGAATTTTATAATAATAGCTAGAATGTGAATATTAAAATAATAATAGCTAAAAATATTAGGCAACTGTTTTCACTACCTAAAAAGGATGATTATTTACCTTTATAGTTTACAGTGTTTGCAAACCGGCTTAGGATATGTCTCCCCCATTCATCCATTTGAATAATATTATCTGAATTATATCAAGAAAAGTGAGAAATTATAGAGGAAGCATACTGCATAATTGCCTATGTCTGACCTTGTTCCAGTAGCATTTGCAATTTAATTTTGAAATACAAGTGACACAAATAATGAAATCACCAAGTTGTAATAATATACGTATATGAGAAATAATTGCTTGCTGCAGTGGCAGAGAAAAAATTATATAATCACTTTATAATTATGAAAATAAGATTCATGCAGGAAGGTTTTAGGTTAGCGAAATTGGCCTTGTTACTATTGCTATCATTTGGAAATAACTGAGAAAAAGTAGAAGACAAAGATTATTTTTACATCCTAGAGCAGTTTTAACCAGCATGTGTGTGTCAAGGTCAGTCAACGTGGCTGTCTCCACGTCATTGTGCAATTTGCTACATGCCAAAACACGACTATCTCACTACCATATGAATTTTCTGCCCTAATACGGAGGTTTACCCCTCAACTTCCTGCTCTCCTTGGTGATAAAACATTATATTCTTTACTTTCCACATATTCCATAATAATATGTCTAACTGTAGAATTGCATAGGCATTATGTATATGCAAAATAGTCATGTGTACATACACAAGACTCACAACACATATGCAAATATTAGGGCAACATAGGAGATTCTTTAAACTACATTTTAAAAAGCAAAGAAAAGGAAGCAGAGGCAATTAAGTAGTGGAGAAAGATTCAGTTTCAAAGACAAAGAGCAGAAACCAGGTAACATATGTTATTGAATCTGAAAGTCATTAATTTTAAGGTAATTTTTTATACCAACAAGAACACTACGACCCATTACTGATTAGAAGATGCATCCTGATTTCAGCAATATTAAAATGTGAAGTTTATCTTAGAATCGATGTCCTTCACGTGTTTTATCTTTCCTCTATTTTGAGTGACATTTTCTTTTTTAAGTACCTGTTCTTAATATTAATAGTTTAGATTAACATTGGAGTTCAAATGGTAAATGAGTTAACATGATGCACAAGTTTCCTTTCTGGGAGAGTTACTACTGAAGTCTAAAATGTATCCAATACCCCATTATAAGGAAGAAGTTTTCCCTTTAGATGAAAAAAAATCCTAAATTGATACAAAGGAGTTTTTATTGTTTAGTGTCTGGAGCCTCATGGGCTTAGGAATCTGAGTTAATAATGCAGAATTGGGAACATATTTGTCTATTTTTTCTACTAATGCTTGCACTGCAATACCCTATTATTAGACTAATTTCTTCCTACAATGTAGAAACCTTCAATAAACTTCTTATTCAATCTTTAAAATAAATGCATCTACCTTGCTCCAAATAATGAGAATTTTGGGCCATTTAATATTCTTTTTAAATTCCTTGGGATTTTGGCAGTCTACTAAATAATTAAAATGTTCACTCTAGTAGTTCACTATGGTACAAATACAGGTTTTAGGTATAACTATTTTCCTTTCCCAATCAGTGCTAAATATTGGTTTCAACCAATCTATAAAATGGATGCAAGATATCTACTGAGAGATGTTATAATAAAACTTTCTGAGTGCAAGAAGAACTACATTGATGTAAACTTATATAAAATGTTTCAATAATAAAGTTTATCTTTAAATTGATTTTAAAGTTGACATTCTATAATTATTATTTTTCTCTACATGTGCTCTGAATTTTATATTTGGGGAAGTTGGCACAGAGAGGCAAACTATTCCTAGTGATTCTTTTTCTAAATATCTCTTAACATTTAGAATTTCCTCTTATTAGTGAAAGGGTGGACAAAATCTCTTACACTGGCTTTAATGATTTTTTGCACATAAAATACATTAAACTTAAGAAAATAAAACGCATTATCTTTTCAAATTCCCCAGATCTACTGTATTAGTTAGTGGAGGCTTACTGTATGACAACTGGATCCACAAATGTGAAAGCATCTTAAACACAACAGTGAGTTTCTTGCTGACTCCTGGGTGAATGAGCTGGCTGGGATGTTGGTCTGTGTTCATGCAGTCTTATAAAATCCCAAAGTGATGACACCCTGGTGCCTGCTTCCATTCCAGCAAGCCAGGAAGGAAACAGCTCACAGAGGAGCCCCATCTGGGCAGTGTTTGTGGGCCCATCATTTCCATTCACGTTCCATTAGCTAAAACTCCATTCTTGGCCTTCACCTGACTGCAAAGGATCCTGGGAAATTGATTCTCTGGTGAGCGACAGCCGGGCCAAATAGAAGAGGAAACAGTGGATAGTGTGACATCTGACACATCTACAGACGAAGGTTTTATATTTTGAAGGCCTTGTATAGTGTTCCACAAGTTTATAAATTGGTTAATGTTTAGCATTTTTTAGATTTCACAAAACAACAGTCCTAATTCCACCTTCTCTTGAAAAATGAGATCTGGCAAAATGGGGTCCCTCTTTCCACCGGGCACCATTGTTTGGAGCAGAGCAGCAGTTGCCTGCATGGTCCCCAGACCGGTAGACGGAGCATGTGGCCACTCCTGAATTTGCCTTGCTCAAGTAGGCACTAGATCTGTGGCCCTTGGAAGATCGTAAGATGAAAACTGGACTTCAGAAAACTGAGAAATTCTAAGTTTCAAGGGATATTCAGAGAAAGAAAGTCATTTGTTGTGGTTTGACTTTCTGTGCCACCTGCTCCAAATATGAAATTCAGAGCATGTGTAGAAAAAAATTGGTATATAATGTCCACTATCAAATCAATTTAAAGGGAAATTTATTTAAACATAGAAGGAGAGGAGAAGAGGAATCGAAAGAGCAGAGCAATAGGCAAGGACAGAGACAGGGTCAAGGATAAGCAGAAATTAAAAAACGAAAAAGAACAAGAGAGAAGCTAAGATTTTCAAAGTAAATTAAGATGTTGAATGAGAACCATCAAAGAATTTTAGCGAAGCTAAGAAGGGAACATTTTCATAGTATTTCAGATATTTAGAAGTGTTTGTCTCACCAGAGATAATGATGATGACAATACTACCTAAGGACAACTGAGATTTATGGTGGACTCACTCTTTGCTAACACTGTGCTAAGGACTTCATATGGATTGTTTCATTTTGCTCAATTGAGAATTATGGCTTAAAATCAACAAAAAAGTGCTGATTGATTGCCTACATGACACCAGGCATCTTTGAAATGCAGAGATATAGAATGAGTTACCAAAGGTCCTCTCTCTGGGAGGAAAGCTTAAACAATTTCAATAAATTCTTGATTAAACACCCCGATAGACAAGCAAATGGAACAGAAATAGCAAAGAGGGAGAAATTCTAAAGTTTGCTTCATAATTTATTATATAATATTATTTAATAGATTGACCTTGAAAAATGTTTTGTTGAGATGCATATTACTTATTTGCTTATTTTATAATGTATTCTAACTTCCTATAGGAATAGTAGAAAGTTGAAAAGATTATAATGTAGAAAATCAATATAGAGGTCATCATTATTGGGTATTGTTTTCGAAGACAATATTCTTTAAGTTAGAAGTTCAGAAATGTGATGCCTCTACCTATTTGTCACTTTATTTTTCAATAAGTGGTTTTCTTTCATATTGGATAAAGTTTACTTATTTCAACTATTGGCTATTTTCTAGAGCTATGAGAGCGTATGTCTGATGAGCATAAGGATGTGATTTTATATTTCATATTGGGAAACAAAAGGGGGAAGTTAAAATTTAGGTAGAAATTCAAGTCAGTTTTGGTTTTTTCCAAGGAAGTTGGCTGCTTTTTTCTTCTGTTGAGAATGTAAATTATCCCCAGTAAGTTCAAAAACAGGTGATTAGTCTGATATTCTTTTCTTGCTGAGTAATAAGCAATACTAAGTAGGTGGGAATTTTCTATAATGACTAGTCTATTTATAAACAAAAGAATAGGAAGAATATTGGGATGATTTTAAAAATAATACTTTCATGTTGTTAAAGTATTAGAAAGAGTTTTCAGCCAGAAAGTCTTCAGCAATTATGCATTAGATAATCAGATAGATCCATGATGCTATTTTTTATGTAGATCGAGTGGTAAACAGTTTTAAAGTTAAACAAAGATTCTTGCCTTGTTGTTTCTAAGAACTATCAAATTATTTAATTTCCACCTCAAAATACTCCAAGTATCCTTTACATAAAGAATTGAATTGCCTTCTCTGAAAAATAATACATTAGATTTTTAAAGTATCCTTTAACAGTTAAAACTGTGATACGTTCGTTTGCCTTGACAACCTTAAAAAAAATAAAGTGGAAATGAGGCATCATATAAAAATAAAAACCCTAATTTGGCTTCTTTTTTAACCATGAAACTTTTTATTTTTATGTGTGTTGAAATATGCCACTTTCAAAATAGTTTCCTAACAGATAATCCCAAAATATATCTCATTCTCATTATTTTTACCACATGTAAATAATACTGTTCAAAATGAAGAACTTCATTTTATGAAAATACATTTTGAGTTCCATTAGCTTTTTTTAAATGAAACAAAATCTTTTCTCCATGCTCCCATTTTTTAATTCAACCTATCAGCCATTGTGTTTTGATCATTTCACTGATCCATGACAGGCATTCATTATGTTTTCAACCCCCACATGCTTGTAGGTGTTGAAGATGTACCACACCATTCTCCTGACAAGTAGGGTTCATTGGCAGGGTAGGGGATGCATGGAGAATATCTCACTGGAGTCATTTCTTCTGAGGGCCCAGCAGTGAACTGGAAAGACTGGACAGTATTTGAGCTGAGGATCATTGCTGCAGTTGAGAACTAAGTATGGCAAAGAAAAGACAAGGGGCAGCTACATCAATGGAAGAGCCTGCAGCCACTCCTATGAACATATTAGGATGGAGGGCACAGAGGGGAAGCAACCTGACAGAGGCTGCTCACAACCAGCCTTTCCTGACCCCTTCCCACCCAAATACATGAAGGACAGAAAGAACACACACATCAATATCCAGGCTCCACCCAACTTCTAACAGGAGAATTCACCAGAGGAGTAAGGCAGCTAATCTGTGTCCCTTTTCAGTATTTAGAAACCAAACAAATGATAGACTCATGTAGAAACCAGCACATTTAAAAAGGAGTGAAGGAAAAATTAGATGGTCTTTATGCAGAAAGAATGGAGCATAAATGAAAGCACTGCTATGTTTTCTTGATAAAAAGAATATATTCAAAGAATATTGTCCCCACCTTAAATGACAGAAGGAAGATTGCATGGCTTCAGCATTTTAAAGGAAATTAAAGAAAATATTAACTCTATGCAGTAGAAGATAACAATAAGATTAACAATGAAAGAGACTGGAACAAAAGAGAAGTTAGCATGAAATAAATTAAGAGGAAAAATGCCAGTAATGATCTTAAAGAGCGTTGGAAGCAGGAAGGAGAAATAATGAAGTAAAAGCCTCTGAATGCAGGACAGCCTTGAGACTCTACATTCAAAGAATATGATGCAATGAATGATAATCCAAAGTGTAGAAAATAATAAAAACCTATCTTTAAGAGAATAGTTATGTTTGAATATGAAGAAAGGAATACATGTAACAGACAAAAATTCAAAGATAAAATACAATTCTTCACTCCTAAATTGAATGAGGACCTCAAACTATAGATCAGTAAGCTTATCAAATAGAGAAAACTGCATTAAGAACAACCAACTTTCAAAAACATAATGAATTTATTGGACTCTTAAGAATAAGTATAGAATGCTTCAACTATCTAGACAGCGAGAAGAGATTATCTATATGGAAAACAATTAGTCTAGCTTTACATTGTCAACAAAAATAGCTGTCAGATGAAAAGTGGAGCAATTTGCAAAGAATGCGCCTATCACAGAGATCCAGACGGGGCTGTCAGTGCAAAGACAACACAGAAACTGCCAATTAAGTGAACATTCAGGACTACAGAATCCATTTCTGTTTCCTGATAAATCTATTGGGGTATGTAATTTAGTGAAATGAAAAATAAAATATAAAACTCATGCGAGTTCTGCTCCATATCTATTTAAACACAGAATTATAGCTAGGTGGTTATGATATAAGTTATATACATAATTGTGTGTATACATATATATGTAAATATACATGTATTTATACACACATATATTTCAAATTGTATATAAAACCAGCACATTGTACCCCATGATTGCATTAATGTATACAGCTATGATTTAATAAAAAAAAGAGAATCTATCAGAATTCCACTTCTGACGCCATCACAGACCAGTCCTGACACCAATAACAAATATTACATAAACTCTGAAAAAAATACCAAAAAACAAATAACAACAGCAAAACACCCATCTAAGAATTCTGAAGACTGAACCAAAGCAGGCAGTTGGGGAGAGGAAGCTGAACTCAAAGGCGACAGGTATAGAAGTGATTTTCTCAATTGTCTGCGCAATGTGGACCACAGCCCAGGAAGCTAAAACTGATCAAATCCCTCTGCCAGGCAGCAATGAATGACGGAAGGAAGCCTGTGCAGACAAGGCCAACCTCCAGGTTAGCAGGAGGAGTCCTGGAGAGGGGAGAGCAAAAGAAAGACCTCCCCTAATTCTGTGTAGAAACACTGTACTTATCTTAGGGTGACACACGTGCGTGAGACAGAGTATGAACTTAAAGTGAGTTCTTTAAGACTGTGCATTTTTCTCTGTTAATTGGTTCAGGCTCAGAAATGGCATAGGCAGATAACTGGGCTGCAAGAGATTGCAACTGATATAAGTAATTAAGAGTGAGAATGAATATTAGAGGAATATGGAACAGACTCTCCCACAATAGCTAAGATTTGCTTTGTGTGATCTTGGTGGGCAATGGTGTGAACGAGACAAAAAGATTTTTGGGGGGCAAGGGTTATGTTTGAGTTGTCTGTGAGATAGTCAAAGGAAGATTTCTGCTACTGGTAGTTGAAGTAATAATACATATGTAGCTCCTGAGAAAGATCACTGCAGGTGTAAATTTGGGAGTCATCAAATACAGTGTATAATTGGAATTATGAGAAAATAGAAGTTTCTCTGTAAGCGTGTCTATGTTAGGTAGCACCTTGCTGAGGACCTAAAGTGCTGTCAGAGCGTGTGTATTCGTGCGTTCCCGTAGTCACTCGTAAACTCAAGCACGAGTCGCCTGTGTGTTCTCAGCACTGTACTAGGCACTAAATAAACACCTGGAAACTCTTGGCCAAATGTATTTTACTCCCTCTAAGTAGGCTTTGGAAATGTTTACTTAACAAATAGGGTTCTATGCTCAGAATCACTCTGTATTCACGTTTTTGTTTATTTTTTGCTGCACATTAATTATTACACATTTAGAGTTATCAAACAAGGCTCCATTTCGTCTCACAGTTTCTGTGGGTGAAGGATACATACACATCACAGGTGCATCTTCTATTCAGGCACTCACAAGGCTGCAATGGAGGCGTTAGCAAGACTCCATCTCATCGTGAGGTTTGAGTGGGGAAGGATCCACTTCCGAGCTCACTTGGGGTGTTGGCAGGTTTCATTTCCCTACAGTTGTAGGACTAAAGGTCCGGCTTCTCACCAGCTCTCAGATCAAGTCTGTCCTCGGCTCCCAGCAGCTGCCAGCAGTTCCTTGACACTTGGCTTTTCCAACATGGCTGCTTCCTTGGTCAAGCCAGCAGGGAGAGTTCCTACAGAGTCTGCTAGCAAGGGGGAGTCGTACACAATGTTACACAATCATAGAAGCACCATGCTATTATCTTTCCCATATTTTATTGGTTAGAAGTGAGTCACGTGTCCCACCCATACTCTTGGGAAGAGACGCAAGGCTTGTGAATACAGGAGCTCATTGGGGAGACCTTGGAGTCTTCCCTGCAAGTAAGTTCCTTTAGATGACACTATATGCATCCTTGAGGAAATGCCGTATGACCCGATATTTTGGACTGAAAGCACAAACTGTTTTGTGCTTTGTTCAAAAACAAAACAAAACAAAACACCCTTGTTCCTTGTTTTGAGAAATACTAGCCCAGGAGAAAGTAAGTCACTTGTACATCAAATACATTTGAATTCCTATCCATTTTCATCTGCCTCACTTTTCCTTCTGCTATTCCCCACAGAAACCTTATTAATGTGACTTAATTAAAGGTCAAATCATACTATGTCAATGTCACTATAAAAAATTTGTTTTTCAGCTGCTTAGTGACATCATTGCTTGTTACCCCTATAACCTAAGCTTACTATAGTTTTTTTTTGATGTTATTATGACATTAAGCATAAGAACTTCACTTTCATGAACTTAGGGCCACTTTGTCATACTTTTTTATAAAAACTATTTTGTTGTGAATGGATGAAGTTTGTATCCCAAGAAGCTCCATTTTCTTCTTTTGTGAGTTAATTTTTCACCAAAGCTTCAGAAGGAAAAGGGGCTGTTTGACCCTGACAGGAGTGTATGATTGTGTAAGAGAATTAAGTAAGATTAACACAGAGTTAAGCAGAGATCAAGTGCTGTCCGTATTTATTATTATTTGTAGTCTTTGATTTATAAAAAGTCTAACAAATTCATTACCAAAAAATTTTGGCCTCATTTTTCAATGTTATTTAACTTTACTTTCTGCAAATCAGAAAAAATATGTTTTTATACTTATTTAATATTTTATATGTCTATATTTTCATTCTGCTTATCATTATTTGGCAACTTTAATTGTATTTTTCTTTGTTAATGAACTGTCATAACCAGTTACCTAACTATAGGTAGATATAGTGACGTATAAACAACTATTTTGATCTTTTTTGTCTTTTTTTTTTTTTGAGATAACACCTTATGTATCACCTAGGTTAAAGTGCAGTAGTATAATCATAGCTCACTGTAATCTTGAACTCCTGATTCCCAAGTGATTCTCCTACCTCAATATTCCCCCTAGCTAGGACTACAGGTATATTCCCCCACTCCTGTCTTATATATAGTTTTGTAGAGACGGGTCTTTTACTACTGGCCTCACGCAGTCCTCCTGCCTCAGCCTCCTAAAGTACTGTGATTACAGATATGATCTACTGTACCCAGGCCCATTTTAATCTTAATTATTTGAATTCAGGTTTAACCCTGAAAAACATATTTTTCAATCTTCATTGAAATTTTCACTACTTTGAAGATTTTCTTGGTTAGCTAAAAGAAATTCTCTGTTGATGGAATAAAACCCAAGTTTTTGGTGCATGTTTCATTCTTTTTATTTCTGTTAACCAGCAATAGCATATTGAAATTCAAATATGTCACTGTGTCTTGATCTGTGTAATGTTTGAAAGGCAGACACCTTAGAAAACCTTGAGACAAAGTTGATTTATCTGAATATTAATCAAGGACATAGGTTGGACCGCTGGACTGCTTCCCAGCTTTTCCGGAGTTGTTATCGCAATTTAGCTTCATTACTTATTTAAAGTAATTCCCTAGAATACTACAAACAACCATATTTAATATACAGTATCTGAAGCCATAGGAAAGATAAAATATTTTGGTCTTCATTTTATAATGAAGCCCCAGCTTCCTTGTTCTTTTCTTCCTAATGAGGCTTTGACTGACCTTTGTGTTTTGTAATAGGTAGTTTCATCCCAATTCTTTAACTAACTGATGTGAAATTTATTCTAAGCTTTTTTTTCAAAGTTCTTTCATTCTTCCCTCCTCCCTCCCTCACACCAAACAATAACCAGTGACCTCTTTTAGGTTATTACTAAAAAATAGAAAATTAAACAAGAATGAGTCCAGGCCAGGTGCGGTGGCTCATGCCTATAATCTCAGCACTCTGGGAGGCCAAGGCAGGTGGCTTGCTTGAACTCAGGCACTGAAGACCAGCTTGAGCAAAGCAAGACCCCATCTCTACTAAAAGTAGAAAAATCAGCTGAGTATTGTGATAGCACCTGTAGTCCCAGGTACTCAGGAGGCTGAGTCAGGAGGATTGCTTGAACCAGGAGCTTGAGGTTGCTGTGAGGTAGGCTGACTCCAGGACACTGTGGCCTGGGCAGCAGAGAGAGACACTGTCTGAAAAAAATCAAAACAAAACAAACAGCAACAATAAAAACCCAAAGACATAAGCATAAGAATGAGCCCCAAACCAAATAAAATACATGACTGTCATCTGAAATCAATCACACCACCATACCAAAACAGTACTATTTAATATTTGGGGTGGCTACAGTGTGCTTAATCCTTCCTGGGAAAGATTCTGAAGCCTGGGCGCACAACTACAGCCCTAATGATAGAAATCCATGACTCTATCCTTTCACCACAGCTAATTGATTCTGGGATAGATGCCCAGCCATCCCTGGGCTGATAACACTCCCTTTCTGAAAAACTAGAAACTTAGGGTGAAGAAACTTACATGCTAGAATCATTTTGAGTTGAGGCATGCCAATGTCCAGAGAGGAAGAATGATCTACCAAACTCTCTCTACCCTTGAGTAATCTATTACAAGCGTTATGTTTACTGGTATCAATTTTCTAACAGTTTCTGATCACTAATGTGCCAGGGGCTGTGGTAAGAGATTACTGAGCATTAGGTCACTTAATCCTTTCAACAACCCTATGAGACATGTGCGGACCTTCTGTATATTCCACACATGAGGAAACCTGTTCAGTGAGGTTAAATAAATGGCCACGTACTGCACAGCTAATAGGTGAGGGGAACACTGAGCAAATCTGGAACTATTTTTTAATCCATGAATTATATCTTCTCCCTCCGCAAATGTCTGTTCAATGATTCCTAACTGGCAGATTTGGGAGAAAACACCAGGCACGCTTGTACACTTAAACACACTTCTGAAACCCTGAATTTTCACCAATGCCATCTGGTATAATCTAAGTGGTTATTCTGTAGATATTTAGGAAAAACAGTTTTACTCATCTAAATCATTGATTTCCCCATATTTTTCCTGAAATCTAGGAATTAACAAAAAGGTGAATTTCCTTTAATACACCCCTATTCTAGACTCAATGAAAACCATCTTCTAAAATCGTAAACCACCCTGCAGATTACAGAAGAAGAAATCTAAGGAGAAAGTTGAGATGCATGGTGAGAAACTAGGCATTGATGTTTATAACAATATCCTTCAGGGAGGAAAAAGGCACTTTGAAAATTACAGCTCAAGGTGGAAAATAATAAAATGTAGTATCTTGTAAGTGGTGATAGTCCTATGCTAACTATCGTTTGAATAGCTTACATGAGTTATTTGAATTACATGCAATTAGCTCCAAAGTTAATGTATCTCTTAAGGCTAACAGAAAGCTAAAATTAAAGCTAGAGCAGTTGCCTTATCATCTTGGGATTTACATGCAAAGAATTAAAGGCACAAAACATGCTTTAGTTTTTGGTCACTGACATTTGGAACAAATGTCAGCTGTTGGAACAAAATTGCTTGTGATGGATGCTAGCAAGTACAAATGATCTCTAGTAACTGGGACAATTTGCCAGCTATTTATGTTATCATTCCAACTTTAGCAGCAGTTTCTAATACTTGAAACATTTAGACACAAAAATTATAAGCTTTCCTGAGAAGTATCAGAAACTAATAACAGAAGAAAAGTAATGGTCTTTTGAGCCTTTGCTCATTCAGCAACAACCAAGTAACTAGAAAGCTGACAAGCAAGGCATGAGGCAGTGGTAAGGTCTGCATATGTGTATACTTTCAACTTAGTTTGTACATGATTGTGATTGACATAGGAAGCATGCACCTAATTAAAAAATCCATAGTGAGAGGATAAATGTAATTCTGATAAACTCATTTTTATAAAAATAGGCTTACTACATATAAAATTTGTCTATTCAGTGGTCAAAGCACAATACTGGAATCAAGCATCTCTTATTCCAAAGAACAAATCATGGTATAGATATTATCTCAATTTGACAGGTACAAAATAATATTAATTGCTTATTAATTGAAACAAAATAAGAATAAATGGTTTACCTCAGGGTTGCCAACTCAATGTTCTGACTAAGTGTAAAAGGACCTAAATATTCAATATTTTATAATGATTATTGCTCTTTTCTCAATTTTGTCTATATATTTGGCACACACATTTTTAAATGTTGAGTGAAAAAATAATTTTGTTTTTGAAACAGAGTCTCACTCAGTCTCCCTGGGTTGAGTGTCGTGGCGTCATAGCTCACAAAAACCTCCAACTTTTAGGCCTAAGTGATTCTCTTGCCTCAGCCTCCAGAGTAGCTGGGACTACAGCTTTTTTTTTCAATTAAAAAAAAAAAAAGAAGTAGAAATGAAAGTAAGAAAATGTAATGAAAAAGAAAAATTATAGAAGAAATGAAAAGTCAAAGAGCAATGAAAAACATTACTATAAGTCCCATGTTGATAAATTTAAAAATAATCTTTGCTTAGAGAACAAGGAAATATCAATAATAGTGTCATCCCAATAAGCATTGTTTCATGAAATTAAATGATCTTAAACATCATTCACCATCATCCTTCCATCATACCCTCTCCATATTTTCTATGACATCATATTTGACATTAAATTGATGATTTATGTACCAATTTAAGCAGGGAAGAATAGATGGAAGATTCTGAATGTGCAAAAAAAAGTCTTTTGAAAGTCATGGAAATTCAAAACAGTGACAAACAAAACACTTTCTATTAAGTAGCAAATAAATTACTGCATGTGATCCAGCCATATTACCAAATTACTCAGGAGCAAGATACAAAGAAAGTTTCCCATTTTCTCTGTACATTCTTGAATTAAGTTACACAGACTATGGATGAATTTCCAGCTCATTAGTTCTCAGCAGGGTGGAATATAGGGGCTTAGGGAAAAATCTTATCATTGCCCTCCCAACTGAAATATTGGAGTTTATGTATCTTTCTCACTTCCTCTTATAATGGACTTACCAGTTAATCTTTTAATTCTTTTTAATTTAATCTTTTAAACAACTCCAATGTATTTTAAAGTCTGTCCATTTCAAATAGAGCACAGAGAACAAATATGGAGACTTCACACTACCACAGGCATGTCAAAGGTATTTATGTAAATTAAACATTTTTAGCCATTTCTCAGAACATAGTTTGAAAATTACAGATCATGTCTGACTCCATTCGGAACTGCATTATACAGAATCAGAACAGATCTTACTCTAGCCAGCTGGTGTACTTTGTACATTATATTTGTCTGAAGGGGTATGGTAAAATTTATTAAGACTTTTCTATTTACTTACAATTTTATCAACATTTCATGAAGAAAATGAATGAGTTGATTCTCTAAAATTTTGATCAAAAAAAGCCAATTATTCAGTAGAACCTCTATAAGTTAACCACCCAAGGGACGGTAACAAATTGGTCCACCTGCAGAGGTGGTCAACATAAGGAACTAGGCCTTGTATGAGGTCTGTGTCCAGTGTACGAAAATTAGGTCAACTTAAGGAAGTGGTCAATGTTAGGGATGTGGCCAAGGACGCAGGTTGTACTGTATTTAAAAGAACACGAAATTCTTAGTCAATTCAGATACATATTTTGCGAAAATGTTCATGAATGTTCTTTAGTTCTGACTGATTAAATGTGATTGAACATTCTGAAATGAAATGATCTATTTTCATCTGACTTATAACTTAGCTTCGCCATGATCAGTGTGAGATCCACTTAAAATTTTGAGTTACCCTAAGAAGTCTCTGAAATATGATTATGAGACAGGTCAGGCTCTAAGTGGAGAGAGTAGCTCCTAATTTGAAGTGATTTTCAAGAGCATCAGTTAAGGTGCTCCCTCTAAAATATCTGTCTGATGCCTTCCTTCCATCTTTCCCCCCTCTCTCATTCTCTTCTTCCTGCCTTTCTCTATTTTTCCCTCCCTCCCTCCTTCCCTCTCATCCTTCCTTTCTCCCTCTGACCATGAAAATGGAAGTATTTAGCTTAATAAAGCTCTATGTTTTCACTGGGCAATATTTATAGAGCACATCCTAGGAATTCAATTTGAGCTACATGCTCCAGGGCTGTGAGTTTCACTATCTTAGCTACTAATTACATGGAGCTATTTAAATGAAAAAAATTAAAATCCAGCACTTCAGATTCCCTGGCAACATTCTAAGTGCTCAAATAGTCACCTGAGGCTAGAGGCTGTAGTATTGGACCATAGAAGCATAGACATTTCCAATATCATAGAAAGCTTTATCGGACTTCACTGTTCTGAGGGGTACTAGAATATAAGCTCAAATCTTGGTTCTTGCCCTCACAGGCTGCTTTTGTTTTATTTGGAGAATAAGACTCATGTGTATACGTGAAGCAATAGGTCTACTATGCATATATGTGGACTCATACACGTTAAAACAAAGTGGAGTTGCTTCCAAGTGCTTTAGGAAATATGTCACAGTTTTATAGTTTATAAAAAGATTAAAGAAAAACACAGGATGAAAGCAAGCAAAAAACTGGAGCAATGATAAATAAAACCATTCTACTACCCTAAGATAGGGACAGGAAGGAAGGTAACCCTGATTAAGACTTTAATTAGATGAACATAAAACTCACTGTTTCAGCTAGGTCAATGTAGAGTTAAGAAAGCAAACATCATAAAATATATAGCTTAGCGTGAGGAAGCTTCTTATGCCTAACAAACCTTGGATGGCAAAGAATTGCCAAGAATTCTTTGCAATTGCCTAATTACAAAGTATTAGGGAACAGGGCTGAAATCAGGTTGCTTCATATCTTCAAGCACAAACTCTATTGTAAAAAACACCACTTTGCAAATGAAGAGGCAGCCAAGAAAATTCTCCTTCTCCTCTTTATAGGATGAAATCCTGTTTATAAAGTTACTGTCTTTGTGAGTCAGCATTTGCCCTTGGGAGATGTGTTTATATCTGTGTGTGCTGTGTCTAATTCCGGACAAATCTGTAGAAACAGACAAAGATTGAAGTATTTCTCACTCATGTGGATGAAAAGTCTTGCAAAGGTACTAAGTTTGAAGAGTCCACACCTTTGCTGAAATATTCTGCAGGACCTGAAAAGCTTAGGCTCCTACCTATGATGATTCCAGGGCATTATTTTAGATGAAATGTCTTAGAGATAGGGAAACATATTGTGCAGGCAGTGGAGTGGATGAAGGATCAAGGTACAGTAAGCACAATGGGCAGCTATGGTTTGGGATTTGTTTCTTCTTGGTGTTTTGTGATATTAAATAGCTCACATGGAGATTATACCATAATCTCCTGGTCTTGTTGGAGCCACTTTACTCAATTAACTAAAGTCAAACATAATTACAAGCAATTTTACTTATAAATTTAGAAAAAATACACACGAATGCTTCACATCCTGAAGTTAATTGGACCTAGACTTATTTCCTGAAACAACCTTAACACCTGGAGATTCTGATTCTTTGACCTTGGAACAATTTCAGCCTCTAAGCAGCTTGCTGAGCTACTGTTAGACTGCCAAATTAGGCTTTAGTGGGACTGTTAATGGAGTGTAAACTTCAGTGCATTTTAAAAATAATTACTATTGTCCCAGGGAAATTGTCCTAACATTATACTTGTGTCAACTGATGCATAATAATAGATATATGTTTATAATACAAATAATGTTTTCTGCTTGCTTGTGGGTAGATTTCTCTCTTTTTGCTTGTCGTCTTCAAAGCAACTTTACTTTTCCTAGGTTTCTGATTTTTCTACACCCCATGATATATAGTGAGCTCACAGAGAATGCTCAGTGACTTTATTTCAAACCACTCTTCTTTAACTCTTTAGGACTTCCAAGATATAGTGTAATTTATAATAATAGGATTAAATTAGCCAAGCAACTGGGTGGCACCTGTGGCTCAGTGAGTAGGGCACCGGCTCCATATACCCAGGGTGGTGGGTTGAAACCCGGCCTTGACCAAATTGCAGCTAAAAAATATCCAAGCACTGTGGTGGGCGCCTGTAGTCCCAGCTTCTCGGGAGGCTGAGGCAGGAGAATCACCTAAGCCCAAGAGCTGGAGGTTGCTATGAGCTGTGATGCCACAGTACTCTACCGAGGGTGACAAAGTGAGACTCTGTCTCTAAAAAAAATCAAAAACAAAAATAAATCAGCCAAGCAACTTAGAGGGAAATTGGCTGGTGCATAGGACTTCTTAATAGACAATATCATTATATTCCCTATCATATTTTCATTATGTTTTACAATTTTATAATTACTTGACTTGAATATACTGTGGATTGTCATAGGTTCAAGCTCGGTAGGTACTATATTGGAAAGGAGGGTGGGTTTTGGAATCAGATAGGATTTGTGTTGGAATCTGAACTTTGGATATTGATAGATGTGTTACTTTCCTCAACTTATTTAACCATTCCAAAACAAAACAAAAAGACAATATTGCTACACAATTTGAAGAGTTGCAAAGAACAAATGAGATAGTGTATGTTAAAACACCTGATACACAGTAGGAGCTACATTTATAGCTCCTTCTTGGAGTTGACTCAGATAATTTAGTTTGTTCGTTGATGTCATACAGTAGGAAATGTCGAATTCAGATTTTTTTCTTCTCAATAATTCTTTTAATGTTGACTATAAAATTAACCCCAAGTATTATTTGTTAAATCACACAATGTAGTCATTAATTTTACATTGTATAAAAACAGGCTGAGATCCAAATATCCAGTTGCAATTGTCAATAGTTATTAAAAGCAGATTGATACCTCAACAAATTATCATTCATTTACCAGACCATTCATAGAGAAGACTTAGGCTCTTTGGGGTTGTGAAGTGGCTAGGCCATACTGCTGACCTCCTGCCCTGGCCAGATGTCACAGGACCCTCCTCTGACTTCTTGGTCTACTCGGTCCTACTCAGTTGGTAATCACATGCACTCCTAGCAACAGTTGAGACAACCAGCTACCTGACATGTAAGATAAAATTTGCACTTTAATTTTCAGAAAAGATATTAATTCTTCAAATACCATGAAACATAGTAAGCTTGATACATCCAAAACTAAATTCATCAAATCCTCCCCCCAGCACAGTCTTTCCACTGACTTCCTTGTTTTGAGTGCACGTTCAGGGATCAGAGCCTCTCATCACACTGACTAAATCAGTCTGCCCAATTCAGGCAAGTCCTCACATTTTAGACATGTTTAAAGCATTAGGAGAGATGTACGAAGTGGTGACTGAGAAAAGGAAGCTTGGATAAGCTGGTCAGATGCATGGAATGAACAGGACTGGTCAGTGCCGTGAGGGATGGAAGCCTCTTCCTGCTTCTCATCTGCTATACTTGTGGTCATCAGAACTTGAAGGTTTGCGCAGATCTTCCATTCTTCCCATCCTCACCACTAATTCGGGCATTATGATGTCATATGGTTACTACAAGTCCTCAGCTTTGATCCTGTCCGTTCTGTTCCCAGATGCACTCCACTGGTCCGGGCTAGCGTTACTGAAATTGCCTCGTAGCAACTCTCTATTCTCTCCCTTGATTCTAGCCCCAGTGTTCTGTTGCCTGATTTCCACATAGATCATATCCAGTCATTGCCCTCAGACCCGTGTACTGATTCCCCACTGCAGAAGAAATCCAGTAAAATTTCTTCACACTTAGGCCCTCCTCATGTTTTCTCAACATTCATGCCCTACTTCCTTTTCTATGGTTTTCTTTCTTATGTCTGGCCAATTCAAGGAGGTTCTCCTCCAAAGCAACATTGCTTTGATATTTTAGGGCAGGGGTCCTCAAACTACAGCCCGCAGGCCACATGCAGCCCGCTGAGGACATTTATTCGGCCCCCCGAGTGTTTTGCCTCCGCTGCCTGTCCTGTGTAGCTGTGGACTCATCCCTGCTGGCAAAATCTGTTAGTGGAAAAACCATTGGTTGCATTCCCAAACAAAACATGTGTGGATTCACTGGAAAGTTGCAAAGGAGTTCCAATTTAGATTTAAAGACATGTAGAATATAAATGTCTTCGTATAGTGATTAAAAGGCCATGAAGGCTATGTTAAATAGTTCAATGAAAATATTTCAGATTGTATATGAAGTCAGCACATTGTGCCCCATGATTGCACCAATGACACAATTATGATTTAATAAAAATTAAAAAAAAAAAAGAAGATCAATGGCTATGAAGGGATTGGGGGTGGGGAGTAAAGGGTTAAATAGGTGGAATACAGAGGACTTTCAGGCCACTGTGAATAAATGGCATTATACATTTATCAAAACACATAAAATGTAAAACACAAAGAATGAACTCTGATATAAATTATGAACTTTGTTGATAATGATGAGGGAATGTTAGTTCATAGATTATAACAAGTGTACTATACTATTGTGAAATGTTGATGGCAGCATGGGTGGGAGGGGCCATGTGTTAGGGAATGGGGATATGTGGAAACTCTGTACTTTCTGCTCAATTTTTCTATGAACCTAAAACCACTCTAAAAGATAAACTCTATAAATGGAAATAAAGAAATAAAAATTTAAAACTGGAAAAATCTCAAAAATAAAAGCAGGGAGGGAAAAACCTAGGAAACTTCAGAAAACAAATCCATATTTTTGATACTTTAAGAAAATAATAGAATAAGGGAATCTGGGGCTATGAATTTAGGGGGAATATATAAAAGAAATCTATTTTATTCTATACCTTTAAGATCTTGTACTTAAAGATCATTTCTGTTTTTCTCCCTTTAAATAGACCTAAAACCCTGAATATTATATATAAAATAAACATAAGGAAACTCTGAAAGGTGAAGAGAAGAAGAAATGCCAGCCAGAGACTTTGAAACCTAAAGAATGACCTGGCACTGAGTTTCTTATGCTTTCTTTTCGCCTCATAGCTTTCTAGACTGGATGCTGAAGAAGTTAGCAATTCGGAAACACCAATAGGTACAACAAAACAAAAACCAAAAGCTCCAGTGAAACCTGCTCTTTTTAGCCAAAGGAGAAAGATAGGGGCAGCCTACAAATACAGACAACTTTTAGACAATAACTGCTCTATCCCAGACAAATACCATGGAACAAATGGCAGCCCCTACATTTAACCCTACCATCAAAGGCAGGTGGTGACCTAGGACTTCAACTACCCAGCAGTAATGAAGTATTCTCTTCTCCTAAACCCCCACTCATCCCATCCAGACAGTGGCAGAAGAGACCTAATGGGACGCTGGGCTTTTAAATTACATTCCAGTGTGTTAATAAGATCCTCCCCAGATGGTGTAAATGGAGGTTATATGGGAGCAGTAACAAGGTAACCCTATCCTTTCTAGCCAGGGTTATAAGTGGAGATCCTGACCTCTTACTCCAGACCAGCAGTAATGAGGCACTCTTCCTTCCTCTGGAAATAAATAGAGGCTGAATGAGGAATCTAGACTTCTACTTCCTCCTACCAGAGAAAAAGAGCTGCACACACCACCCCCTACCCCATACCTTCTCTGGTGTAGTTGCAAAAGCTGCTAAACAGTTAAATAAGATCCAAAATGAAAAGAACATTTTTAGAACTTAAAATACAATAAACAAGTAAAAAATAAAAAGCTCAATAGATTGTTTTAATAACAGAATGAATATGATGAAAAAAAGAATCAATGAACTTAAAGACAGAACAGGAATGACTCTGAAAGCCCTGAAAAATAGCAAAGAAAATACAGTCTCACTCCATCTTGCCTTATCAAAAAACAGGAACTCCTTGCATATGAAAGCACTCAGTAAGAAAGAGTATCAGCAGAATCTCTAAAATTATAATGGTAAAAATGAATCACATTCCTATAAAACAGAAAAGGCCTATTAGAGAGGCATGGCCTTAATGAGAGTTCAAAATTGTACCTGTATCTGTGTAAGAAATTAAGAAAATAATGTAGGTAATAAAAAAATACAAATTAGAATTACCAAAGATAAAAATTAGGTGATTAGAGAAAAACATATGAAAAGAGAAGGGACATAATTAACAAATCTTATTTTTAAAATTTTAATTAAAAAGTCTAAATGGAAGGAACACAAGAAAAATCTGATAATACCATTAGAAAAACAAAAAATTGAAAAAAATTTAAATTCAAAAAGAACTGAAAAGATGAAAATAATTTAAGAAAAAGTAGTATCAAAGACAAAGGAGAGCTATCATAAGTAATACAGGAGTTCTATAATAGGAAAATCACAGCAATGCAACAGAAAAAATTTAATAGCCTATAACTTAAGAAAACTTAACTGAAAAGAAAACTGGAATTATACACTAAAAGTGCAAACTTCATACTTAGGAAAATCAACCTAGAATGGAAAACACTGAGATATATTATAATAAGTTTATATAAATCTAAAGAAGGCAATAATTACAGATTACAGATTCTTTTTGAATGCACATGAAACATTCATATTATGTGTCATGGTGGGCTACAAAACAAGATTTGGGGAAACTGACTATAAGAGATTTAAATTAGAAGTCAATAAAATAAATTAAAATCCTGAAATGTGTAGTAATTTAAAAACACACTTCTAAATAGACCATTTCAAAGAAGCCACAAAGAAAATTGGTAAATGTTTCAAAATGAATGATAAACACAATACATCAAAATTTGCAGAATGTAGCTAAAATAGGACTTAGAAATGTATAGCTTTAATTGCTTACTGTGAGAGGGAAAAAGGATTATTAATTAGTTTACCTAACTTTCCAATTTAAGAAACTAGAAAAAGAATAAATTAAACTCAAAGAAGCATGATAAAAAATAATGGTGAGACCAGAAATCAATAAATAAGACAAACAGAGAAAAAAAGTTGATTATTTGAAGAGTTTTAAAATTCATGAACCTAGCAAGACTATACCTCAGTAGTTTATTATAAAATAACAAAACCCTTACCTTGGCCAATTCTGTAATTTTACCAAAACCAGGCTTCCAAGAGGGAGCTGTGAATAGACTATCTTAAATCCACTTTTATGAAGCTGAGACTCCTCAGGAAAGTCTTCTTCAGAAATAGAACACTTATTATACCTTGGATCAGTGTTCATGAAGCAGTACCATGATTCTCTGTGATCAACTTTGGCTGCATCCTCACTTGACAACAATCTCCATTTCAAACAACTTTCATTTTCACATTGAACCCACACTTTGTTTACATACATGTTGTTTTCCACTGAAGAATCCATTCCACTGCTACAATACTCAATTACTTACTAGGCAATTTTTTTTCCATTAATGCATTTAATCTGGAAAATATGAAAGAGAAAAATAAAAGAATAAAGATTAAGAGTATAAGGAGAGAACACTTAGATCAAAATCAGACAAATACTTTTTTTTTTTGAGACAGTCTTACTCTGTAGTCCAGGCTAGAGCGCTATGATGTCAGCCTAGTTCACAGCAACCTCAAACTCCTGGGTTTAAGAGATCCTCCTGCGTCATTCTCCTTAGTAGCTGGGACTACAGGTGCCTGCCATAATGTTCAGCTATTTTTTTTTTTTTTTAAATTTCTGATAGAGACAGGGTCTTGCTTTTGCTCAGGCTGATTCTGGAAATCCTGAGCTCAAGGGATCATCTCACCTTGGCCTCCAGAGTGCTAGGATTGTAGGAAGGATCCACCAAGCTAAGCCAGCAATTCTTCTTTGATATCTTATTTGCTCACCCCTTTTCTATACTGCAAAGATTATATATGTTGAACATGTTATGTTTCCACCTACCCATAAATGAAGGAAAAAAACAGAAACATCAATGTTTCTCAGAATAAAATGCTCCAAAATTAAAAATAATAAAAGTACAATGGAGTAGAAGAAGAGTAAACTATAATTCCTTTAACCTACTACAAAGCACACATCTGGTAGATATTCAATACTTTTTTGCATAATAATAGCTAATCCTTACTAAATACTGACTATGCACCAGGCATTATTTTAAGTGCTTTATGCATATGGTTCATACATATAGTCTTCCTGACAACCTTATTATACCCATTTTTATAGAGAAAACTGAAGCTAAGAAAAGTTGTTTAAAATCCCAAAGCAAGTACATGGCAGAGTTAAAATGTAAATGCAGCAGTTTGGTTCTAAATTCTGTAATCTTACTAGGCTATACTGTCTCTTCGGTGTACATACAACATGACTTGAGGATCCTTTATTTTTTTAATTCTCAGAAAAATCAGATGCAACAAAATATTTTAGCACATTAATATTCAAATTTTTTTAAAAAATTAAAGGAATCTTTTGTTTAGATAGTTTTGCCTTTTATTCACTATTAATTTAAATTTTTCTCAGAGCTTTTTTATGAAAATTTGAAACATATCAAAGGTAGGGCTCGGTGCCTGTAGCTCAGTGGCTAGGGAGCCAGCCACATACACCAGAGCTGTCAGGATCGAATCTAGCCTAGACCTGCCAAACAACAATGACAACTACAACCAAAAAATAGCCAGGCACTGTGGCAGACACTTGCAGTCCCAGCTACTTGGGAGGCTGAGGCAAGAGAATCACTTAAGCCCAAGAGTTGGAGGTTGCTGTGAGCTGTGACGCTATGACACTCTACCTAGGGTGGCAAAGTAAGACTCTGTCTCAAAAAAAAAAAAAAAAAGAAAAGTTAGAATTATATAAATAAGCTCCCAATTCCAGGTTCAATAATAATGATTTATATTAAAATAAGTTAACATAATTAAAATAAAAATAAAACTTAATTATTGGCAACTTATTTTGCAATACAAAGGCTGTTAAAAAAGATTTTGATGTACCATATTAATGAATTAAATAAAACACTATCCAAGTGTAAGCACCATTTAAAGAACCCCTTAATTGTGAGTTAATCACATATTTAGAAACACAGATATGTCATAAGACTTATCAGATCCCCTGCAAATTGTTTTATTAATATAAATTTGCCAATATATTTCAATATACATAGTTCAAAATTTTTGACCTATTAATCCCACTCATGTGAATGTATCCAAAGAGATCAATTTATTCACACAGTGAAAAATTCTAAAAACAGAAAGAATCAAATGTAGCAAAAAGATAAATATAAAATTTACTATTATTTTTATTTAATCTGGTGAATTCTTTAATTGGCAAGGAAATTAGTAAGAGACAAGACTGTCATGTAGTGTCACCAGTCAATAGAGCAGAAATGGTGTGGAAAAAACTCCTGTCTCTACTGCTCAGCAGCTGTATGTTCTTCGGCAAGTTATTTAACTTTGCAGGACCCTCACTTCACATTTCACATACTTTTCTCAAGTGTGTGTGTATAACATTTTTGTTTCTCTTTCTTTCTTTATTTCCACTTCTCATACAGGGTGGCCACCCTGAATACAGTCTTACTATCCTGGCTAACACAAGTATAATACTGATGAGAAACCATGATAGTAGACTCTTGTTCTAATTTTAAAGAGAATGCTTCTAATGTTTGACTATTAATTAAGTCTAATGTTAGGAGTAGATTTTTTGTAGAGACCATCACAGGGTTCCAAAGAGTTGTTTTTCTTCAATTACCAGCTTACTACAAAGACTTTGTTGTTGCTTATTATAAAGTAGTGTTGAATTTTATCAAATGCTTTTCTGCATACATGTATACTGAGATAAAAAAATTGTTTTGCCTCTTAAAATCTGTTCATTAACTATAATATTAATGGATTTATGAATGATAAACCATACTGGCATTCTGGATAAATCCTCCTTGCTTATGCATCATGAGTTTCTTTTCTTTAGTATACTTTTGCTATATTCAGTTTATTAATAATTTTTTTCAGATGTATATAGATAAGTTTTTTTTATTATTTTCATTTCTCCTTTTGTCTTTGGTTTTCATATCAAGATTGTAATAGTCTCATAAAATGAACTAAAGAATGCCTCTCTTTTTGGAAATTTTGCCTAAGGGAGGAATTTTCCTATTTTGTCATAAATTTTATGCATTTTACTATATCTACTATATTACTCATTATGTTACTCTTTCACTTTGAAATTGGCTTATGCTATCTCCCTTTTCTCTTCATTTACCATGTCAGAGCTTATTAAACAATTGGAATTTGAACCTTCTTTTCTAGAATTCAATTGATTTAATAACTATTTTTTTCTTTCATTCTATTTCTTTTGTCACTCTTTGTTGCCCTTATTTTTCTCTTCTTGAGTTGTTGCATACTTAACTCATTTTCAGTATTTTTTAATACAAGTATTGAATGTAGTTTGGGTGGTGCCTGTGGCTCGGCGAGTAGGGCGCTGGCCCCATGTACCGAGGGTGGTGAGTTCAAACCCAGCCCTGTCCCGAACTGCAAAACAAAAACATAGCCGGGCGTTGTGGTAGGCACGTGTAGTCCCAGCTTCTCGGGAGGCTGAGGCAAGAGAATTGCCTAAGCCCAGGAGTTGGAGGTTGCTGTGAGCTATGTGACGCCCTGGCACTCTACCAAGGGCAATAAAGTGAGACAAAAAAAAAAAAAAAAAGAGAATGTTATACATTCCTTTCCAAGTATTGCTTTATTATTAGTTCTAAATATCTAATTTTCATTCTTTTTGACTGATGACTTATTTACTTTTTAGAAAATATTTCAAAATGTCAAAGTATCAGTATTTGGGGTTATCTTTTTGTTACTGATTTTTAATGTAATTGCATTTTGGTAAGAGTATAATTCTGTATGGTATTGATTTTTTTGGCATTTGTTTCATTTTGTGGTACTATACCTGTGAATGTTATTACACATGTATATAATAAAGGCACAAGATCTACATTTAACCATTATATATGAAACTTTATACCAATGATTTTAAACTAAGTTTTATGATGTTGCAATTAAAATTTATCCCTACCAAATGGCTGATTTATCAATTACTACGGTGAATAGGTTAAAATCTCTTATAATAATTGTGGATTTTCCAGTTTATCCATGTAATTTTTTCAGGTTTTTTTTGCTTATTAGAAATATATACGTTCAGATTTGTCACATTTTGCCAGTGAATTCTTCATTTATCATGAAATAATGCATTTTATCCTTGATAAAGCTCTTTTACCTATTAAAAGCTATATGGTCTACTACTAAAATGGCAATTAAGATAGCAGCTATGTTTTTGATTGGTTCAGTCCCAATTATTCTGCCTACTTTAAACCTTTCCAATATTATGTTTTTGGTCTCTACCTCCTGTAAACTGTGCATAGATGGCATTTGCAGTTTTATCCAATCTGAGATATGATCTGCCAACTGGTGAGTTTATTCCATTTACTTTAATTTTAGAGCAGATATATTCAGATTTTTTTGTGTCTTTTTTAAATTATGTTTTTTTCCTCTTCTTCTTTCCTCTTTTCCTAACTTGAATGAAATAATTTTCTTTCTTCCCTCTATTGGTTTTGGAAGGTTATATGATAGTTCTATTATTTTAATACTTACCCCTAATACTGATTTAACAGGGTCTAAATTAATCAACATATCTACCTTTCTCCAAAATAACAGAATGCTTCAACTCTGGTGACCTTCTTATCTTTTGTATCATTTCTTTCTGGTATGATAGTACTAGTTTGCATTTATAATTCAAAATTAGTCAATATTATCACTTCTTTTTACAGTCAATGTTCACATAGCTTTTTCAATATATGTGATATATTTCAGTTTCTTTGCCATCATTATTTATTGCAGCTTGTGTCTCTCTTCTAATGTTAATTTTATTATACCAGATAAATACCAACTGCTATCTATTAGGGTTACATGTGACTAAACAGCTTTATAGATTATATTATCTATATTAAACTATTCCTCACAAAATAGTCACTTTAAAAAAATTCTACAAAGAAACAGCAATACTTTGACAGAAAATATACAATATAAGTAACATAAATAAATAAATTGTGAGACATATGAAGGAAAATGGAAATTGATTATACTGTGACTCAATTGTCTGGAATTTTCTCCATCCTGAAATCAATGGATTTCTATAAAGGAGAACACACTCGAAGTTTGTAGCACTGTATCAATGGAAAGCTTATGAAAATACATTATAGTGGATATTATATTATAAAATGCTAAGGGGATTAAAAGATAGTATATTATAAAATGCTAAGGGATTAAAAGATTACTTTTAAATAGTAGATAAAGTTTTCAGATTTTCTTAGGAAGTTGGGGCTCATGGGGGATAATACTGAAAAGGTAAATTAATAATAAGAAAATGTCTATCACTTAATAGTGATACTCATTTTCAATTGAGTCTAACTTAAATCTCTTGGTATTTTAAATTTGACATTTTATAGAATTTGAAATTTTTAAATATTCTATTATTTGGATAATAGAATTTAGAACAGATTATAAATGCCTATTCTTTCCAAATCAGACTCTCATTTCTCCTATTACCTCTTCTCCAACAGTTTGCTGGTTTCATTTACTGCCACATACAGAAGGTACAAATGATAAAGAGGAAGAAAATGCGGTCATAAGAATACTAAAGTCTTTGAAGGGGTTCCTATTAATATAAAGTCATACCTAAGTAGCCCAAACTTTAGTTAATAAAAATATTGACAAATGCAAAGCTATGTTAAGTCTAACACTTGCTTCACTTGACTTCTGTTGTCAGTTTTCTATTTCATTACTCTGCTGACATACTGAAATAGAGAATTGAGAAGAACACCAAAAAAAATTAAATTTTAGAAGACTGAAAACATGGAATGCCTACTTAAAATTATACATCCTTAAATTCAGGGATTGTATGTTCATTCAAGACCATGATTTATGAATGGTTATGGATGCTTGGTTTTCAGTAAGACAGCTGTACCACTTGCTACCAGGCAATCTAATAAATGTAGGTAACCACTCTAAATCTCTAGTCCCTAATCTTAGGATAATAAGAGTGTTACTTATTAACCTATGAAGAGCTACTAGCACAGTATATCACACAGTTTAGATACTCAATGAATATTTTTGAATAAATGAATGTCTTAAGACATTAAGTGAAATATATACTGAGTTCCTACTAAATATTAGGCACCAATTTAAAGATTATAGACAAAAGATGAACAAGAAAAAAATCTCTGTTCTTGAATTTGTGAGAGAAACAGAGATAAAGGCAAGTTACATAAAATAATCAATATATACAATGTGATGAATGTTATTTGTACAAATTCCTAGGAAAACACAAATGAGAAAACAATTTTGGGGGGAAAGGCAGGCTTCATGAAAGATGCATGGAGCAGCTGGCATTTGAACTGAGCCTGAGAGGCTAAGAAGAGTTCATTGTGGAGGCATAGAAGAGCAAAGGAGCACATAAGAGGAAACTGCATGTTCACAGGCATGAAAGTATAAAAGTGCAAAGTGTGTATAAAGATATTCAGCTGTCAGTCAGACACAGTTAAGGTAAGCAAAACTGACAGCAGATGAGGCTGGAAAAACCTTAGAAGGGGCCAAGTGCAATGGCTCACACCTGTAATCTAAGCATTTTGGGAGGCTGAGATGGGAGGATCACTTGAGCCCAAAAGGTCTAGACCAGGCCCGCAGGCCACATGCGTTGGTGTGATTGTATTTGTTCCCATTTTGTTTTTTACTTCAAAGTAAGATATGTGCAGTGTGCATAGGAATTTGTTCATAGTTTTCTTTTTTAAACTGTAGTCCAGCCCTCCAACAGTCTGAGGGACAGTGAATTGGCCCCCTGTTTAA
>CAUYRH010016826.1:0-20306 GCA_963574655.1 Perodicticus potto | reverse complement strand
CTGGCTCTTCAGCTGGTTGCCGCAGCACCAACACCACCACGGAGGAGGCGGCAGGTCCGCCAGCTCCGCTGAGCTGGCTAGGGTGCCAGATGTCCTGCATCAATTCTCCCTCTCTGAGTAGAAACCCCAACTGCTGTTAGGGAAAAGGGGGAAGGGCCTGCTCTTAACACTGTGTTAAGAATCCCCTTCTCAGAACAGTTACCTGGCAGATGTTAAAGTATTCCTTCCATTTTAGTTTCTGTGTTTTTCTAATTTAAAGAAACTTTCCAAGAAGAAGAAATAGAACTTAGAATTTTGGTTGAAAGGTAAGGAGCCTGGCTTTTAAAGGCCTGCCTCCCTTTGTGTTCAGAAAATGTCTTGAGACTATAACAAACCAGGCTTATTACATCCCATTTGTTCCTTGTAAAAAATTCTCCAAAAGTTAGGAATCCTTGTCTTTATTAAATAAAGAACCCTGACTTGAACTTTATTGTAACAGTTGGAGGTTCTCTATTTTTAAGCAGAGGATGAAAAGGTTTTGGTTTTGTTTTGAGTGTTTTTGTCTCTTTTGCATGTGTCAAAGAAAAGAAATGAAATTATGGTGTACCTTCATGTTTCTGTGGTCAGATGGTCCCCTTGACCAGGCTTAGAATGTTAGACTGACTAGAGCTGTCATCATTGATTAAAATAGTATTTATTGTTGATTCCAAGATGTGGTAGTTTGTACTACCTTTCTCTAGCTGAGTATCTGTGGGCAGCCTGTGCTTACCTTGGTAACTAGCATGTGTACACAGCGACTAGCTTCCCAGCGCCTATAAAGGGAACTTTCTCTTGGATGCACTTAACCGTGTGGCTCAACTAGCTGCTTGGAGGTCGTGGTCTTTGTTATGGGAAAAGAATACATTCCGCTCCTCCCAGTATTTCTGATTATTTTAATTTCAAAATATTAAGGGGGTACAAATGTTTTGGTTACATGGATACCTTGTGTAACACTTAAGTCGTGGTTTTTAGTGTGCCTTTCACCAGAAGTGTTCATGGTACCTGATAAATAAGTTTTTTCCCTTCATCCCCTCCCATTCTCCTCTCTTCTTGGATTCCAGTGGCCTTTGTATCTCTTTATGCCAGTGTGTGCCCATTGTTTAGCTCCCATTTATTAACATTAGAGAGTGCACCTGGTCTTTGTTTTTTCTTTTCTTGAGATACTTTGCTTAGGGTGATTGTCTCTAGTTCCATACAAGTTGTTGCAAAAGACATTATTTCATTCCTCTTTTTGGCTGACTACTACTCCATGGTATGTATATATATACATCACATTTTCTTAATCTACTCATGAATTGATGGGCACTTAGAAATATATCTTTTGACAATGCATGTTACTACCTAGTGCTGCCATTTGTTATTTTTAAACTATCATACACAGAGCCAACTTAGAAAAAGTCCTGATAAGCTTCAAATTTCAGTCACTTGTCTTATCAGAAGATGTGTATACATTAGAACTTTCTCCAAACTACTGATCAAATATTATAGTAAGAGAATGCTCAGGTCTCAATTGCTTTTTCTTGTCCAGTTTCCACCCACAAGGTTGGTACTCAACAAACATTGGATTGAATAAATACTGGAATCCAAAAAAGAAAATCTACTATACTACCATTATTCTCCAATCCATCAATTTTTATTTTTTTTTTATTTTATTATTATTATTTTTTTAAGACAAGAGTCTCTCGCTGTTGCCCAGGCTAGAGTGCCTTGGTGTCACAGCAGCCTCAAACACCTGGGCTCAATCCATTTTCCTGCCTCTGCCTCCTAAATTACAGGTGCCTGCCATAATGCCCAGCTAATTTTTTTATTTTTGGTAGAACCCGTGTTCAGGCTGTTGTGGGAACTCCTGAGCTAACCCATCCTCCTGCCTCAACTTTCCAGAGTGCATGTATACCGTGTTATCTTCATTATCTTCCTGAAATTACATAATATCCTATACATTATGCACATTGTTTTGCTTGATTATATAGTCTTAGGAGAATACTTTTTTCCTAAATTTTCAGTTTGGAGGAGGGCTGCTTGAAGATTGCATTACACAAAGTTACTTTGTTTTAGCTTATTTCCTCAAGATCTATTCTAGAAATGGAATTACAGGAGAAATGACATAAAAGCTTGGGCTTTGTTGCATGACCAGTTTGCTTCCCCTCAAATTGAACAGAATGATTTAGTCTTTGGTTTACTTTGTGATTCTATTGTATTCATTATCCTAGTAAGGTTGATGGTTTTTCTCATTTTTCACTATAGTCTAGTTATTTATGTCTTATTAACTCTTATTTATTAACTCTTGTCTTTTTATTCCTTTCTTTGTATCTTTGTTCTGTTCCTGCTCTAATGGAGACTTTTTATTTTATTTATTTATTTATTTATTTATTTATTTTTTAGAGACAGAGTCTCACTTTGTTGCCCTCGGTAGAGTGCCGTGGCGTCACACAGCTCACAACAACCTCCGACTCCTGGGCTTAGGCGATTCTCTTGCCTCAGCCTCCCGAGTAGCTGGGACTATAGGCGCCCGGCTTCTAATGGAGACATTTTAAAGACACGTTTGTACTTTCTGCGTCCTTTGTTGCTATATCGTTTGTTACTTGTCTTAAAGGAACTGAATTAATGCATGTTGCTTCATCATTTTCACAATAACTTAAGGTTGGCCCCTCTGAGCCTTTCTCTACATTGCCATCTCCTGTCCCAACAGAAATTATTATTATTACTTTTTTTTTTTGAGACAGAGCTTCAAGCTGTCACCCTGGGTAGGGAGCTGTGGCATCACAGCTCACAGCAACCTCCTACTCCTGGGCTCAAGCAAGTCTCCTGCCTCAGCCTCCCAAGTAGCTGGGACTACAGGCGCCCGCCACAACGCCCAGCCGTTTTTTGCAACCGTCATTGGTGTTTGGCGGGCCGGGCTGGATTCGAACCTGCCAGCTCAGGTGTATGTGGCTGGTGCCTTAGCCCATCGAGCCACAGGCACCGAGCCTCTTTTAGTGTTCTTTTGAGAATTCTACTTCTACTCTTTGTCCTCTGCCAACATATTTCATCCTCAGTAGCTTTTCATTGTGTTTAAGCACCTAACTCTTACCTTTTTGTATGAAGTGTCCTTCATAAGTTGCAATGAGTTTTTATATAGAGAACAATACTTGTCATCTGGGATATATGTTGCTTTGAGTCACTTCAAGAATATATTTAGAATTAATTTTGCTTAAAATTTACAGGTGTTTTTCTGTAGTCTAATGGATACTTTTTTTTTAAGTTATAAAGTATCTCTTTACCTTCTAGCAATGGAGGCTGGGCATGGTGGTTCATGCCTGTAATCCTAGCATTCTGAGAGGCTGAGGCAGGTGGATTGCTTGAGCTCGGGAGTTTGAGACCACCTGAGCGTGAGTAAGACCCCTGTTTCCACTAAAAATAGAAAAACTGAAGCAAAAGGATCACTTGAGGTTGTTTTGAGTTATGATCATGCCATAGCACTCTACCCAGGATAACAAAGTGAGACCCTGTCTCAAAAAAAAAAAAAAAAATTAGCAATGGAAGTTCAAAGTAAAAATTTATAAAGCTAAGACATATGATATGCACAGGCCCATTAAGTTTCAACATAATTATTTGATAAAATGAAATGCCAGGGTATGGAGAGATACTCAGATGAGAAGGTAGATGTGAAATACTTGCTGCTTCCTTTGGGTTCTGACAGGTAACTTCCTGATTGTTGATTTGGTACAGAGGAACCAAACAGGATAGTCTCTTCTTGTTTTTTCTCTATAAAGGGACACCCACTGTGGGAGACTCTAGCCAAGCATTCTGAGAAGCAGACCCTTAAATGACTCTGCAGTTCTCAGGCAACTCCCAGTTGGAAGTCTCTAACAAACAGCAACAGCTAGCTCCTTTTCTGGGTCTGGGATGTTTTCTGTCCCCCTCACAATTGTCCCATTGCTATGACAATAGGAAATAACTGTATTCAGGTTCTTTTGGATTCTAGATTGAGAAAAAGGTTTATTTAGGCTGTTTGCTCAAAGAGCAAAAAAGTAGTCCTTTTTTTTTTTCAGTTTTTGGCTGGGGCTGGGTTTGAATCCGCCACCTCCAGCATATGGGGCCGGCACCCTACTCCTTTGAGCCACAGTCACCGCCCCAGTAGTCCATTTCTTTATACATAGAAAAGACAAAAAATAATCTTTATGATTCAAGAGAAAAATGAGGCTATCCTTTTTCCATTTCTTCATGTAAATTACAAGTCTTGATTCTAGCCACCATACCTTTTAAGAAAAGGTTTGGGGCTGTTTGATGTGAAACTCTGTACCCTGGTGACATCCTACCCTGGCCGACAGCGGCAGGACAAAAGGAAGGAAGTTTCCCTTTTAAATCCCCAGGAATTTTTGGATGAGATAATATTACAGAGTGAAATGTCTCGTCCTTCTATTAGTTTAGTGTTTGGCTTCTGTGTAACAGTAACCCACTTAGAAGCAGGCAGCTCTTTTGAAGTTATTTTAAACTCTCAGCGTAGTATAGAGATATTATAACCTTGGATAAAAGCACCACCAGTCCTGGTTTCAGTTTTGCCCTTTCAGACATGTGGAAAGCGCACCAGTATATCTCAAGGATTTCGTATTGAAAACTTCTTAAAGAGCTAATCTTGGTTTCAAAGCTTGGCTTGATGTATCATACTCAAGGGAACATAGTTCTTTTTCTCTAGATATTTAACCTTGTCTGACAGTCTTTTGGCATAGAAGTTCCTATAGCTTCTTTGTCCATTAACAAAATAGCGAAACCATGATAGTCAACCTTGTCAGACTCTTGAGAAATTTGAAGAAGATATATCTTCATATTTCAACATAAAATCAGGCATTTGATATCTGGTGCCAAAGGTGGTCATGTGTATGCATTGCTTGTTGGTAGCATTTTGTTTTAGCAGCTCCTTACTGAGAAATGTGAGTAGGGTACTCATTGCCTCTTCCAGAGGTTTAAGAATCTGTGTCAGGGAAGAAATTGGGGCTTCTCAGAACAAATGCCCTGGATGTTATGTCTGCCATGTCTGTAACACCCAATACACATCATACTCTAATGCCACCTGGGAGTTATTTTTGGTTCTGAGGGGGGTGAAGGCTGCTGGTTTTTTCTCTACCATGTCTCCCTGAGTCATCCTATGTGCTGTGTTTCCAGCCATCCCCAGCCCAGGTCCTGGATGGCTCCCAGAGCAAGTATTCCCCGATAGTCTTCCTCAAGTGTCAACTGCCCTGTACAGGGAGCCTGTGAGTCCCCTCTTGGGTCTGACAAAATGCTTCCACTTTTCCCAGTGAGGAGGACCCATAGCATCTGCAAAAAGTACTTCATGGCTTATAAAAAAGAGCATCCCCTTCTGCACACTTGCTATCTCTGCTGTTCCTAGGAACAACTGTTTTCAGTTCTTTAGTGGTTTCTTCTGCTCTTCACCTCTGTGAACATTTCTGAATTTTTGTGAGTAATGCTTATACTGCTGCTTCGCATTTCTAGTCTATTTTGAAATTGTTCGTTGACCTCCTACTGTGAAAAGATAGTGTTTTCTACTACCCTCTTCCCCCCACCACTTCCTGTTCCTACATTCTTGCAATATACTAGTATATCCCAATTATTATTTAGGTCAAGGCATACATTATTACATCTGTCAGTATTCTCAGCCATGCCATGTAGGCTGTACCCTGATTATGGGTTATAATTCTGATGTAACTTTTTGAGTTTTTTCCTGGACTTAATAATTGTCTCCCTGAACTCTCCCCCTCCCTATTACATTAGTTTGCTTTAACAATCACATTTCATCCTCTTGTTCAGAACTACAATGAAATGTATCTCAGTACTGTCCAACTCATTGGATAGGGATTCAGTATTTTCTATTTGTGTGGTTGGTTCTCCTCCAGAAGCCTCATCCTTTTACTCCTCCCATCTGGACTGGTTACTCAGCCAGCTGGTTGCATAGCCATCATCCTGGGATTTCCCATCCCTATCATCTGGGAATTCCCTTTATGTCTCTTCTTGGTCAGAGTGCCTGTGCTTGGATCCCATGCCTACCGCGTCCTTGGTTTACTCCCTTGTTTTGTTGTTGCTGATAGCAACTTCAGAGATCAGACATAAAGGACAAATTAGAGGAATTTGCTTTTTGGAAAGGATATACTCTACTCTCCTTCCCTGTAAGCTGACTTGAAAGTCACCTGCCAGCCTGAGTTAAGGGCAGCAATAGTATTGTGTTCTTTGTGTATAGAAAGTGTTAGCTGCTTCTGCATGCCCTGGCTGCCATGGATCCACACCAGGACCCAGGAGGAACAGCCTTTGCTCCTACACCATTGCCAGTAAGTCATTTTTGTCCTTGGAATGTCTTCGATGACTTGGTAATCAACAACTGTAAGAGTCAAGTCTTTTAAAGTTCTGGCAGCAAGTTGATTGAATCTTGAACTATTTGTCCTGATCTCTCTTAGATGAATGGAGACCCAAGTGGCTCACCGGAAACAAAGCAAGAGGCATGGCAGCAGTCCTGCCTCCAGACCAGAGGCTGTTTGTTCATTCAGCTTTCATTTATTAAGTACCAGTTGGATGCAAGGCTCTGGGTAGGGCGAAAAGGGACCTTCCACTAAGAGTGTCCTTCCTGAAGCAGATGCCCATCATAGAGAGGAAGCTAATGGAACTGTATAAATAACACATAAAGCATTTGGTACAATTAAGTGGAAACAACTTAGCTATATGGGAGCATTCAAGAAAACTCCATGGAAGGGGTGATATTTAAGCTGGTCTTGAAGGGCAGAGTATACTAAGCAAAGACATAAAACATAAATGAAGCTGGGTACAGTCATGCCTGCCTGTAATCCTAGCACTTTGGGAGGACAAGGCAGGAAGACTGCTTGAGACCAGGACTTTAAGACCGGCCTGGGCAATACAGCAAGACCCCATTTCTTTTTTTTTTTTTTTTTTTTTTTGAGACAGAGCCTCAAGCTGTCACCCTGGATAGAGTGCTGTGGCATCACAGCTCACAGCAACCTCCAACACATGGGCTCAAGCGAGTCTCCTGCCTCGGTCTTCCACGTAGCTGGGACTACAGGTGCCCACCACAACGCCTGGCCATTTTTTGGTTGCAGCCATCATTGTTGTTTGGCGGCCCGGGCTGGATTCGAACCCGCCAGCTCAGGTGTACGTGGCTAGCGCCTTAGTCTGTTGAGCCACAGGCGCTGAGCCAAGACCCCGTCTTTTAACATTTCTTTTTAAATTAGCTAGGCATGGTAACATGCTCTTGTAGTTTTAGCTACTCTGGAGGCTAAGGCTGAAGGCATACCCAGAAGTTTAAGACCGGCCTGGGTGCGATAAAGCAAGACCCTGACGATAGATAGATAGATAGATAGATAGATAGATAGATAAAAGGAAGAAAGAAATTTAAAAAGCAAATGAACATGATAAGTCTAGAGAAAGTGAAAGAGAGGGCTTTCCCACTGATTATCTACTGTGTTCCTATGTTTATATATTTAAGCTTCAAATACCTGTTCAGGCAGATGCTATTGTGCCCATTTTGCAGATGAGGAAACGGAGGTTTATAGAAATTGAGTCATTTGCCCAGGTGATGTGTCTCATAAGAGGTGGGAGTGAGATTTAGATACAAGATTGAATGATTACAAAGCTCTCATTCTTCCTATCTGAAACACTTCTTGGAACATAATAAGGAGTGAGGGGGGTAAGGGCCATAGCTTCATAATATTGTCAAACTTGTGATAAGGAAGTGACTGGACATTTTTCCTTCAGTTGACTTTAGGAAGATTTTGAGTACCCCAAAGTTACTGTACAAAGACCAAAAGTAGTATAATACCGAAGTTATAACATAGGACCTATATTCTGTTATATCCTTACACTTTAATTGTAGGTTATTAGTTCCTTGCATCAAGCTTCTGTGGAGGTGTCCCAGGAGTGTTGCTTGTCTCATCCTTTCGGGCTGTCCTTCCTTTATTCAGTATTCTCTGTTCAGTGGAATCTTTGTCAGGTTCCAGTCTAGGTCTCCAAGTCTATTTGATTTTTTCCTTTATGTTTTCATTAGAAGTTCATCCTGATGTGCCTACATTTTCACACAAAATTCAGCCATTTTAAACCTTCTTAAAAATAGTAAAACAAAAAACATAAGTTCCAAACATCTCATTAGGTAAATCCTACCCGTCTTAATGTTTTAAGAAACTCAAACTTGCCTATAATGTGGATGTGCCACATTAAGTTCAAAGTTAACATGCTTAAATATTGTATGTTGAAGTATGTTAAGATTAATTTGGAACGATTAAGTGTTCAGAAGCAAACATAAGTCTCATACGTGGTCATTGCCTATATGTCACTGGCTGGTATTAGCATGTGTGAATTAACAAGCCTGGTTTTTTCCTGACAACTGTCTGGAGAGATGGTGCAGAAGCAGAGCTTTGCTGAAACTTTAGGAGGGTATAAGAATTTCCTTTTTGCCTGTAATCTGGCACTCTGGGAGGCCAAGACGGGTAGATTGCTTGAGCTCAGTAGTTCGAGACCAGCCTAAGCGAGAGTGAGACCCCATCTCTTAAAAAAAAAAAAAAAACTAGTTAGGCCTTGTGGCAGGTTCCTGTAGTCCCAGCTACTCAAGAGGCTGAGGCAAGAGGATCACTTGAGCCCAGGAGATGGAGGTTGCTGTGAATTGTGATGCCTCGGCACTCCACCAAGGGTGACAAAGTGAGACTCTGTCTCAAAAAAAAAGAATTTTATTATTCTTTTTTTCTTTTTGTTCTTTTTTGAGAAAGAGTCTCACTCTTTCACCCTAAGTGAGTGCAATAGTGTCATCTTTGCTCACAGCAACCTCAAACTCGTGGTCTGAAATGATCCTACTGCCCTCAGCCTCCTGAGCAGCTGGGACTACAGGTGCATACCACCATGCCTGGCTAGTTTTTTTCTATTTTTTATAGGAATGGAGCCTTGTTGATCAGACTGGTCTTAAACTCCTGAGTTCAAGTGATCTTTCTGCCTTGGCCTCCCACAGTGCTAAGATTACAGGCATGAGCTATCCTGTATCCCCAAATTCAAACTTACACCATTGAGGGTGTAAGTGGCTGGATTATAAGAATTTCATATGTAGAAGGTTCTCATTCTCTATAAAAGATTGTTATTCAGAAAAAGATCTTGGTATCTTTTTAAGTTAGGGGCTCATATTTCAGTGATGCTAGAAATAAAGGTTTGATTTGGGCTGTATCTTAAAAAATGAAACTGAAAACAATGGTTTGATTTTGAATTTAACAAGTTAAATAGTAATTGCAACCTTGTACTGACTTCTAAAAATAAACAGTGAATCTCACATGGGCAGTGTTGGAATGATTTCAGCAAAATTGTATGAGAATATAGAGGTAGTATCCTTCACTTATGTTTGACTTTCAGCAGCCTGGTCATCAACAGTTGTGTTCCAAATGACAAGACCCATTTTCCAAAGTTCTCTCTTAATCCTTTGATCTTTTTTCTGTGGAAGCTCCCATGCTTTAATCCTTAACTAGATTGCCATTGGCTTTGAGTGGAATCCAGATGCTGACTAATAAGACTTCCATGGACTCCACTAAATTATGCATTGATTGCTCATTTGCAGTTCTAGTTTACAACTTATTCATGTTGTCTAGTCACTGTATTGTCTGATATTCCAACAATTAGAGTTTGCTGTAAGAATTTTATGAGATTAAAATGCATAATCATAGTAACATTGTAGGTGCTCAATTAATGGGCCTCTCCTCCTTCACTTTCTCCAGACATGGGGATTTTATGCCTTTGCCTAGAATACTCCATCCTTTGGGACAGATCCCTTCACTAATGACAGTATTTTTGCATAATGACTTCTTCTGCTTTCCTATAAAACGGTTCTAAATTCAAACTTGGAGCCCTTGAGGGAAAATTCAAACTTACACCATTGAGGGTGTAAGTGGCTGGAGACGTGGGGTGGCAGGCTTTGTCAGAAGCATTGTCAGGGGCAAACTGCTGGAGACCTGAATTATACAGTATGATATTCAGAGATGGATCCAAGAGGCCAGTTACATTTGAGAGACGTACCTGGAGATACCACCCGGAATAAGGAGCTCAGGAGAGAAAGAACTCAGGGTGGAGGTGGGAGGGTAGCAAGGATGGTGGGGGAGGTTTTTGATTCCCTGAGATGGGGTTTTGGTGGCTTTCTTTACCTACCACACGAAAATAATCCACACCAACTGATTGTACTCACTGGCACTTGAGAAAAATTGCTTTTGATTTTTTTAAGGTTTTGATCCCTGTTCAGAATTCAACACCCTTGACATGTGTACAGGCTGCTGACAATCCCCATCGTGTCTATGGCAGATTTGTTAGGGGAGTTTGGAGGAGAGTTGGGACGGCTTAACTTCTGAGGAGGTCACAGAGGGGCACAGACCCAAGGGGGACCCTTTGGTGTATTTGAATCTTGCATAGTTCAGGTTTCTGCATGCCTGGGAACGTGCTCTCAACATGCCTTTCCTTTGGCCGTGGGTTCTGCTCAACAACATTTGCTCAGGTCAGGCCAGTCCTCAGTTTGAGCTTCTGTTGCTCTCAGTTCCCATTCCTAATCCTCTCTGTCCCCTCTCTCCATATCTGCTACCCTCCCAGGCCTTGCCTTCTCTCCAGTTGTCCTTAACCATCCCTCTATCCCTTTCTTCCATAGCCTTAACTCTGCCTCATAGGTGTTCAGGGATTGTGGGCAGGGGGCTTTGCCTCAGGTCATGATTGCTATAGGTTTATCCTCTTATGTATTATGTATGTATCTCCCTAATTTAGCATCTCTCAAAGTGTGCCCCATCAAACAGTGTGTTTGGATTAAATACAAAATGATTTTATAATCAAAGGGTAAGAAATGGTGACTTTAGCAAAGGCTAAGAACTTTATGTTTTTTAAACCTTGGGCCTTTGCAGAGCTTTAATTTATGCATATAGATGCTGAGACCCTGTGAAATGCTCTCAGCATAGTTTACTTTAGCAAGAACCTGTTTTTTATCTTATGGGGCTAGTTTTCTGGAGGACCCTGTTTCCCAGAGAGCTCCTTGAAGGAAGCCATCCTCTGCTGTGGATCCCCGTGTTAGCTAAGGGCACTAGGCAGGGTGTAAACAATTTTTGAGTTAACTCTTAGGACAGTTGTTTGTTTTTCATTTATTTTGGTTTTTTATTATTTATTTATTTATTTATTTAGAGACTGAGTCTCACTCTGTTGCCCTGGAATTGAGTGTCAAGGCATCATAGCTTACAGCAACCTCAAACAACTCTCGGTTTCAAGAGATCCTCTTGCCTCAGCTTACTAAGGCTATAGGCATCACCACAACGCCTGGCTAGTTTTTCTATTTTGAGTAGAGATGGGATCTCCCTCTTGCTCAGGCTGGTCTCAAACTCTTGCGCTCACGCAGTCCTCCTGTCTTGGCCCCCCAGAGTGCTAGGATTAAAGTTGTGAGCCACTGCACCCAGCAGTTGTTTTTTTAAAAAATATTTTTTATTGTAGTAAAGTTTATATAATATTGACCATTTTAATCTTTTTAAAGCATATAGTTCGGTGGCATTCAATATGTTCACAGAGTTGGTTCAGCTATCACTACCATCTAGTTCCAGAACATAGGCATCACCTGAAAGGAAGCCCCATGCCCGTTAAGCGGTCACTTCCCATTTCTCACTCCCCGTGGCCCCTGGCAACCACTAGTCTGTTTTCTGTCTCTATTGATATGCCTATTCTGGACATTTTATATAAATGAACTCATATAATATGTGATATTTTGTGCCTGGCTTCTTTCTTTAAGTTTTTATATAGATGTATAGTCTTAGACCTGGATGCTACTGCTCATCCTTCAAAGCAACCCTTTATCATTGGCCAAACCCCATACATGTATGAGTATCAAAAAAGCAGTCATCCATCTGGAAACCTCTAAGTCACATGGCCAAGTTAAAAAATATGGAAAACTATAGGAAAAGGTCAGGAGTATGGTTGCCATTATTATCATGACTTGACCTGGGACTTCAGGAGCTGCCTTGAGCCCTTTCCTGGAGGTCATAGGTCACTGAGGTATTGATGCAATTGGCTTATCATGCTTAGAAGTCTTATCATTTCAGGCTACTCATCATTAATAACCATAGAACCTCTAAGGGCAGGTTGGTGACCATGGAAGTCAGAATCTGCCATGGAGCATGCAAAAACTGACCTGTCAAATCCATTAGCCCTGAAAATGGATGGTGCTAGAGCATTGGGCCCATACCCAGCTGTTGCCGGCGGTCAGGAGTGGATGGGAGGAGCTGGAATGGGGTCTGAGGTGGGGTATGGGATCTACTTCCTCCCATCCTATGAACAGTACAGATACTACAGCAGGATGAGTAGGGTTTTTAAAACAAACAAACAAACAAAAGCTTTTTCTTGCAGGGGAGTCTTGCTTTGTTGCCCAGCCTAGAGTGTAGTGGTATGATCATAACTCACTGCACCCGCACACTCTTTGGCTCAAGCAGTTTTCCCACCTCAGCCTCCAAGTGACTAGGACTGCAGGCCGGTGCTGCCACTATGCCTGGCTAATTTTTCTGGTTTTTTATTTTTTTAATGTTTTTGATGAGGTCTCATTATGTTGCCCAGGCTGGTCTCAAAGTCCTAGCCTCCAGTGATCTTTCGGTGTTGGCCTCCCAAAGTGTTAAGATTAGAGACGTGAACTACTGTGTCTAGTCCTGTTTTTTAAATTATTTAATTTTAAACATTAAAAAAAAAATTCTGTAAAAGAACATTCTAGTTGACTGGCTAAAAAAACATTCTAGAGTGGGCTGAATCCTGCAGGAGCATCCTGAAGGGAAGGTTGTGCTGTCCACTGCATAGCAGAACCCTCATTGGTCCTTTAGGCAAACTCTTTGAGCCTGAGGACTCATGCAAAAGGTGACGTCCCAGGGCTCTCTGTCTGGTATCTTGGAATTTCTGGAGGCTGGAGTATCACTCACCCACTGTAAGGCAGCTGCTGGAAGCCCCTTTGTAGCACCCTTTGCTCAGCAGTGGTAACCCCTCATCTGCTTTTCAGGCTTGTACAACCCTCTCCCCATGGTTACATTAAATTGCTAAGGCTCTCTCATCTCTGGGCTGTACCTTTGCTCTCTATTTGTTGCCATCTCTCCAAGTCCAGGCATATACCATTGCCCCAAAAAGTGTCACCTGTCTGCCTAAAATAACTATTTTCAGTGTCATCTTCTGCCTAAGAATTTTTGATATCTTTGTGTCCAAACTCCTTTCTAGTTATTGAGCCCTTCTCTTTCCTTCTCAGTGTAGACTGTAACCCTTCCTACTGATCAGACTGGTCTCCTCCTTCCCCCTCCACATTGTCTGTTAGGAACTTCTCCCTGGGTCTGGAACAACTGATTGCCAGCTGTCCTTTTGCCCTGACCAGTCTAACTCTTCCATTGAAGCTCACTCGAGGCTCAGCAGCTTCACAGAGCCTCTGCAAACATTCTAGCAACTCTTGCTGCCTGCACTAAACTCAGGTTGCACTTGAATGCCACAGGATTTAGAGCTGGAAACATTTTTTTCCTACAGATTTTATCACTTAGTCTCCTGCCACAACCCCTCCCCCTAGTCAAATTGTTAGCTTTCAGAAGAAGGGATGATAAAGTAAGCAGGTAAGAGTGGGAAGGCACCAGACTATGAATCTTAGCTCCAGGTCACCTTTGGGTGTACCACTCAATAGCTGTGTTGTCTTGGAAAAGCCACTTACCTTGAATTTCTGTAATCATCTGCAAAACAAGTAGAGGATAAAGTAGTATATTAGTTTCCTATTTGCTGCTATAAGGAGTTACTACAAACTTAGCAGCTTAAAGCAATACAGTTTTATTTTCTTACAGTTCTGGAGGTCAGAAGTCCAGATAGGTCCACAGGGCTACATTCCTTGTGGAAGCTCAAAGGGAGAGTCTATTTCCTTGTCTTTGCCAGCTTCAAGAGGCTGCCTGAGTTTCTTGATCAATCTTTGCTTCTCTTGTCTTATCTCTTCTCTGTCTTTCCTGCTCCCTCTTTCCCTCATAAGGACCCTTGCAATTACATTGGGCCTACCCAGATAATCCAGAGACTCTCCCCGTCTTAAAATTAATCACATCTGCAGAGTATCCTTTGCTATATAAGGTAATTTATGCACAGGTTCTAGAGATTAGGACATAGATGTCTTTGGGGGCCATATGTTGTCTATAGTGGATTCTTTGGTCTCCTGCATCTCTAACTGACCATGAATCTAAGCAGTGGTTCTCAACCTGTGGGTCGCGACCCACAGGAACTGTATTAAAGGACCGTGGCATTAGGAAGGTTGTGAACCACTGACCTAAAGACATACTTCTTGCACTTAAGAGCTTAGCACACTCAGTGCTAGGCTTATCAACTTCTTGATAAGTTATGTTTATGCATGAGGATTTCACCCTCTCATATTGTTATTAGGAATTCTAAGGCCTGATATAACTCAGTAGTAGAACCGTGAGTATAAAGATCATCTGATTTGACTGCTCTTTTTCACACAAAAATTTGTTGATGTGCTTCTACCAATCTTTGATTTTTGAACTTTGCAAATTTTGAAAAGACCTCAGAGAATTTCATATGTTTCTAAGTAACCAGGGATAGTGTTTGAACCACTTGTTAATTATATTGGTGATTGTGCTGTATAAAGTCCCAGATGTGTTTCCAAGACCTCTTGTATAAAGTGAAGTAAATATGTTGTTAATGTCCAGAAGCTTTAGATACTAACCTAGCGAGTTTCATCTGTAATTGCTGTTTAATGTTAAATTTATGGTATTTCACAGCAATTTAGATTGGCATTTATATGGGAATTATTCTGTTTTCCTTCCCTACATCCTATCCTATTGGGTAGTTTCTACCTTGGATGACCATCACTTATAAAGCACTAAAACATCCATAAAACACATTTACAGTGGCTCTATTGTATTTTCCCCAGTGCTCAGCTCACTGGGCTGAGATAGAATTACCAACGAGTTGAAAAACTACCATGTATAAAGTTTTGAACTACTTCTGGCTGTAGTATCTGAGAAATGCATGCTGTGAGTCAGGCCAATTCGTAGCCTGCCTATTGACATTTTCTTTCCATTTTGTCTCCTAGATGCACCCACTGGGCCTGTGTAATAACAATGACGAAGAGGATTTGTATGAATATGGCTGGGTAGGAGTGGTGAAGCTGGAACAGCCGGAATTGGACCGGAAACCATGCCTCACTGTCCTGGGCAAGGTAAGCACCAGTCCCTTCAAATCACTATGATTCTCATTCGTGTTTTCCATTTCTGCATTTCTCCATTTCTTCAAATAGTGGCTTATGGGAAAGAGCCATACTGACACAGCACTTCGAGGATGAAATTGTGTGATTTAGGAACTGAGACATGTCTGACAGCAGCCCATAAGAGTATTTATCAGCCCAAGCTCTGTTAGCCTTGGAGGTGGCTCCATCTCTTGTCCATTGTGTGGCCTTGTGGAATTAACTTCCTGTAAAGGAGTCTCAGTTTCTTGTCTGTGAAATGAGGGAATAGGCTCGGCACCCATAGCACACTGGTTATGGAGCCAGCCACATACACCGAGGCTGGCGGGTTCGAACCCAGCCCCGGCCCGCCGAACAACAATGACAACTACAACAAAAAAATAGCTGGGCGTTGTGGTGGGCACCTGTAGTCCCAGCTACTTGGGAGGCTAAGGCAAGGGAATCACTTGAGCCTAAGTGTTTGAGGTTGCTATGAGCTGTGATGCAATGGTACTCTACTGAGGGAGACATTGTGAGACTCTGTCTCAAAAAGAAAAGAAAGAAATGAGGGAATAATAGAGATTCATAATACTTTATCTTATACCTCTGAGGCCAGATATTTCAGAATTCTGAGATTTGGGGGGTTTAGAAGCGTATTAAGATGTGTATATTTCTTTTTTCTTTTTTTTTTTTTTTTTTTGAGACAGCTCTCACCCTGGGTAGAGTGCTGTGGAATCACAGCTCACAGCAACCTCCAATTCCTGGGCTTAAGTAATTCTCTTGCCTCAGCCTCCCAAGTAGCTGGGGCTACAGGTGCATGCCACAATGCCTGGCTATTTTTTGGTTGTAGTTGTCATTGTTGTTTGGCAGGCCCAGGCTGGATTCGAACCTGCCAGCTCTGGTGAATGTGGCTGGCGCCGTAGCCACTTGAGCTACAGGCACCGATCCAAGATGCGTATATTTCATATTAAGTAACCTCCAAGAGATCTGGGGCAGCACTCAGTAATGAAACACATTTGTATTTATGTAGCAAACCATATGGATACTCACATTAAGTGGGATAAGTAAAATCCAAATAGCTCCATGTTAGTTCAGGGCAGCTTTGCCTCCAAATGAGTTAAGGTCCATTAAGTTTTGGCTGCCAAGTAAGTTATGGAAAAACTTTTGGGTTTTAGAGCATTTTTGGTTTCAGAATGGCAGACAGCAATTATGATCCTGTCTTAGAACTTACCTCATAGGGTGGTTAGGAGGTGAGAGATGCAAGCACCTCACACAAGAGGAAGTCCTCAAAAAACCTTTGCTGCTGTTGGCTGTTGTCACCCATTTAGAAGTACTAAAAAAGACTTTTCAGCCAAGGTCAGCATTACTTCTGACGGCACTGTAAGATAGAAATAAATATACTTTAGAAAGCCATCCATCAACAGTCTTAAAATATGACAGGTAACAACCTGTTTTAAATTGGATCATATTGTTAAAAGGGAAGATTCAGAGAAAGTTATTTGAAGTTTGCTTGGAAGAAAGGTGGTATCTCCCAAGGATAGTGTTACTGCGTGGATATTTTTTATATTCTCAAAAGCTACTGTTCTGGATACTGTGGGGTAAAAATGCTGTCCTGGTTCTTGACCTCTTGAGGCTGTCATGGGAGATTCAAGCACAAGAAGAGGTAGTTTTGATGTAGGGTACTAGAGAGGAGAGCCTTTCCCAGACTTGAAAGCCCCTGTCAGTGTCTCCTGAAAAAACATAGGCCCCAGGGACCCTCACAGGTCTAATCTTATTTGTGGTTTTTGGTCCCCTCTTGTCTTCTGAGTAGCTTCAAGGCACATGTCAAGTTCTCTTGTCCCTTCCTTGGGAGTCAGAATTATTACCTCTTTGGTTTATAGTTCATCAAGTTGAACTGGGGTGTTTTAAGTGGCTCAGTCCCTGGTACTTCATTGTTTAAATAGTTGGCCGGATCTGCTTAATGGTGGTAGGAAAGCAGCAACAGCCTTGGGGGATATATTAGTGTTTTCCTAGGAGAAAAGCCAGCTGCATCTATAGGACAGAACAGTGCTCTCCTTTATAGTCATTATGCTAATAATAATATATTTTCTCCTATACTTAAGCTTCTGCTCTCCAGGGCTCAGTTTCTGGGGTTAATTTGCTTTGCCCCAGTCTGCTGGGACTCCATCTTTGTGTCTTTTGTGTCTATAAATGGGTTGGAACAGAGATCACAAGGCGACTGTCTAGTTCTCTCACAGTTTAGTGGTGGGGGCACTTGTTGAAGTCACTTAGAGTACCCAACTAATTCCTTCCCTGCCTGGAACAACCATGTTGTGGTTTTACTTGGAGAGTTTGTTTGTTTGTTTGTTTGTTTATTGGAACAGTCTCACTTTGTCGCCCTGGGTAGAATGCTGTGGTGTCACAGCTCACAGCAACCTCAAACTCTTGGGCTAAGTGATTCTCTTGCCTCAGTCTCCAGAGTAGCTAAGACTATAGGTGCCCGCCACAATGCCCGGCTATTTTTTTGTTTTAGCAAGCCTGGGTTGGGTTCAAACCCACCAGCCCTGGTGTATGTGGCCAGCACCCTACCCACTGAGCTACAGGCACCACCCACTTGGAGATTTTATATGGTTTGGCCTGCTGACCGGTCAAGCCAGGGGAAATAAAAACCCTAGACATATATTGAATCATTAAGTACTTCTGGAGTTTATTCATCCACCAAATATTTATTGGTTGTAGAGGCCCAGAAACTAAGTGAGCAGCAGCCCCCACATGTTTCTGTTTGGAAAGGCATGGTGGCAGGGAGCATTTGCACTTGGTTAATTATTGCACTTTGAGTGAGAATTTACACCTGAGTAAAATCATTAGCAGAAAAAGCTTGATAGGAGTAAGAGAGTTTCACATTTGTTTAAAAACCTGGGTTGGTGTAGGAGGTACAATGAGTCAAGCAAGCGCCTCTCACCACCTCACTCCCCACCTCTGAAGTGTGGTTGTTGTCAATGTTGACTTTATTAACTTTGCTGACTGTTTTCTTTTTTTTGTGAACCTCCAAGGGCTAGTAGCAAAAGCCTAGGATAGAAGAAGGCAAAGTGATCCTCAGGGGCAGCTCAGTCCCCTGCAAAAAGCATGATTTTCGGCCTGGTGTGGTGGCTCACACCTGTAATCCTAGCACTCTGCAGGGCTAAGGCAGTGGATCACTTGAGGTCAGGAGTTCAAGACCAGCCTGAGCAAGAGCAAGACCCTATCTCTCCTAAAAAGAGAAAAACTAGCTGAGTGTTATGGCACACGCCTAATGGTTTGAGCTACTCCTGAGGCTGAGGCAAGAGGATTGCTCAAGCCCAAGAGTTTGAGGTTATTGTGAGCTTTGACTCCATGGCACTCTAGCCAGAGCAGCAGAGTGAAACTGTCTCAAAAAAAAAAAAAAAAGCATGATTTTGCATCTGTTCCTTGGCTCTTGGCTATGTCAAGAAGAGGTGGGCAGTAGAGAGAGGCACAAAAGGCATAGGAAGAAATAATAGCCAAGTGAATGTGAGAGTGGGCTGGTCTCCCCCATATTGATGTTGAGACTTAATGAAACCCTAGAAGGAGCTAGAAGGACTGTCAGCTGTGGCCACACTAGGCATTCTGAAAGCCTGTGGAGAGACAGGGGAGGCTTAGACACAGTCCTTTGTTTTTCCCTAGCATCCACCCTCATCACCTGGCCACACACAGAAAATGCCATGGGGTGAAACCATGAAATAAGAGATCAATGTCCTAAATTAAAAAATGTAAATGCCTCTCCAGGAGTTCAAGTAAAGTTTCATTTTAAAAGCCAAAAGACATAAACTCATCACCTTGGTTTATTACTGAGTATTTTTGAATTCCTCAGAAAAGAATACTATAAACTCATGAGAGAAAAATGATTTATTATCCCTTCCTTGTCATCTTTTCTGTGGGAGGAGGTGCAGACAGTAGGATCAGCTAGGGAGGCAGAGTTGGGGTGAGGGTGAGCCCCTGCAGGGAAGCAGCAAGGCCAAGCCCTGCCACAGACAAGGCATGGGCAAATCTCTTTAGCTTTCTGGGCCTGCCCTTTTTACTTAATATGAAAGAGGCTTTTCTGGGTTTTTCTCTCTTCTGATTTTTTTTTTTTTTTAATTTTAAAGACACAGTCTCACTATGTTACCCTCAGTAGAGTGCTATGACATCACAGCTCACAGCAACCTCAAACTCTTGGGCTTAAGCGATTCACTTGCCTCAGCCTCCCAAGTAGCTGGGACTACAGGTGCCTGCCACAATGCCCAGCTATTTCTTTGGTTGTAGTTGTCATTGTTGTTTGGCAGGCCCAGGCCGGGTTCGAACCCTCCAGCTCCGGTGTATGTGGCTGGCACCCTAGCCACTGAGCCACAGGTGTCAAGCCGTCTCTTCTAATATTATGAGCTTCTCTATCATATTTTAAATTTTTCCCTGATATTCTAGTTTGGGGAGTTTCTAGATATAAAAAGACAGACTCTGTTCCCTGTGACAGTTAAAGTCCTAGGAAATTAAAATAGAATAAAATTGACATTCTGAGCAACTTGCTATTGAAAGTGAGGGTCTAGCTGGGCGCCATGACTCACACCTTAAATCCTAGCACTCTGGGTGGATTGCTTGTGCTTGAGAGTTTGAAACCAACCTGAGCAAGAGCAAGACCCCATCTCTAAAAATAGCCAGGCATTGTGGTGGGTGCCTGTTGTTCCAACTGCTTGGGAAGCTGAGACAAGAAGATCACTTGAGCCCAGGAGTTTGGGGTTGCTGTGAGCTATGATGCCACGGCCCTCTATGGAGGGTAATATAGTAAGACTATGTCTCCAAAGAAAGAAAGTGAGGGGCTCGGTGCCTGTGGCTCAACAGGCTAAGGCACCAGCCATGTACACCTGAGCTGGTGGGTTCGAATCCAGCCCGGACCCGTCAAACAACAATAATGGCTGCAACCCAAAAATGGCCAGGTGTTGTGGCGGGCACCTGTAGTCCCAACTACTTGGGAGGCGGAGGCAGGAGACTCGCTTGAGCCCAGGAATTGGAGGTTGCTGTGAGCTGTGATGCTACAGCATTCTACCCAGAGCGACAGCTTGAGGCTCTGTCTCAAAAA